>VDFB02368575.1:274951-345291 GCA_007258455.2 Sequoia sempervirens
ATGCCACGTGGCCTATCTCTCATCCTCCGGCGAGTTTGTTGAGTTTGTTTGAACAAAAAGGTACAGTGGGGCTCGACCCCGTGACTTGTCGTGGGCGAGCCAACAGCCTGACTGTTATAGCGCCGGCCATTTCACTAATATGGTTGGAGTTTGTTTTCTTTTGTTATAAAGCAGGTGATATTTCAGTTTAAAATGGATGGTTGAGGAGCTCGACCTCCCAACCGCCTGCCTCCCAAAACAAATAATTACCAATAGACCACTGAAACACCAGAAAAGGTGATTGGCATCGGTTGTTTTTATAAAGTGACTGGAAACCCAATGCTTCAAATATAACAATTTCCCTCCAAATTTTAAAAACAAACTCCCTTAAATTTAAATAAAAACAAACAATAATCTCCCAAAAACCAAATAGCCCAACAAGGCTTAAAATCCTATTAATTTTGAAAGGTTATTATTATTTTTGAATATTTTATAAGGGAGATTATTAAAATCTATATGTAAAATTGGGAGATTAAGTTGTTTTTAGGTGATATGGGAAATATTTGTAAATCATTTGGTTATGAGCCAAATTGAGTAAAATTTTTGTATAAAGGCGTGAATAAGATTGAGAGTGAGTTAAGGGGAATTTTGAAGTGTAAAGAACTTAGATTTTGCAAGTTAGAGGGGCAATTGATAGAGTGTTTTGAAAGAAGAGTTCTAAAGGAGATTTTTCAAAGCCATTTTTATGCATTGAATTATTGTTATGCTATCGAAGTGTTAGAAGGAATGGTCATAGTGCATTTGTAATTGATTTTGGAGATTAATCAGATTGGTCTCACTCTATTGGAGCGAACCCGAAGACGTAGTCACGATTGTGGCGAACTCCGTAATCAAACTCTGTTTGCATCTCTCTTTCTTTCTCTCACTTTCTTTCATTCTGTTATTATCGCCTCATCATTTTAATTATCGTAATTATTTCCATGAGTTAATTTTGATTTTATTAACTTGGAATAATCATTGTAAAAATTAAGCATTTAAATACTGCAATCTAGTCTAGATCCTATCTGAATCATTTCGGGTTGAGATGATTCCCTCTTAAGCGAGGCGGTCGTAAGGATGGTTGCATCCTTCGCTTGAAAAGGAAACTCATTAATAGGGCCCCAGGGTTGACACTCACTAGTTTCTTCTACTGAGGAGACATGTTTCAAGATATCTACACAGGACGTTCAAGTTAACTCATAATGATTTTGGTAATGAATCCTACACTAGTTAGGAAGTAGGAGATTGTACATATCAACCTCCTCTCCCAGTACCAGCCTATCCTTTTTCAATTTCATTATTAGGACTTGCTGATTAACAGTAATCATTGGGTCATTTTGCTCTGAGAGGGGTGAGTCATTAGAATGAAGTACTGAAAAAGTTATGACCCCCCCTACTTATAAACTCCTATCTTGGTTTCGAAATAGGCTACTTCATCGGGGAAGTCATACTCAATAATCATGTGTTTTAGCCTGGGCTCACTTTCAATTCTGATCTGGGTTGCTATCCCTTGCTAGGGCAGGCACATGTGTGAGAAATCCAAAGACAAATATCCACCTAGACTTTTCATCAGGTCTTTGCTTAAGAGCATCCCATAGGTTTATGGGATATTTGTAATTTGGATATCCACATAAGTTTGGATCCTTGGATCAGATACAATATGTACATGGATATTTTTTAGCTCTCCTACCACATTAACTTCTATTTTGTCTAACTAGATAACCTTCTTATTTGTCTGGAGCGGGCTTAGACCTAATTTCCTACAAATGGAAAATGGCATAACATTCCCCGAAGCCCCAGAATCCAGCAGGCAATTATGTAAATTCTTTCCAAAAATTCTCAGACCTAGTAAGAAAGGTGGAGTACTAGTCTTACCTTTATAGAGAGATGCCTTCGTCTCATTAGCAGAAGTTGCCTTTTCTCTTCCTCTTGACCTGTCTGCTTCCCCCAAGGCTTTCAACAAGATTTCCGTTTGAGCCCGACACCATTTCAAAATATCAAAGAGAGACATTGAAGTCTTCTACCTCTGCATATCTGTAATGAAATCAAATTCTGAATCATTCCTAACCTGATATTTAGGAATTGAAAATAAATTACCTTTGTTCTGAGAATCTGACGGTCCCTTTGGTGGTGGTCGATTATTATCCACATTCTGATTTGGCTGGACCATATTATTAGGAGGGGCAGAGGTTGTGAATGTTCCTCTGTTCTGATTTCTAAGGAAATGACCCCCTTTGGTCTGGAAAGCTTGGGCATCATACACATCTTCTACTACTTCATTTTCTTCCTGATTGGGAAATGGAAGCTTTTCCTCAAAGATATCATACGCCAGGGCAGTATCCATTGATCCAACAGATTTTTTGGATGCACCCTGGAATGGTGCATTAGCTTGAGCTATCTTAACCATTTTTTCCATCTCTGGGCAATTTCCCTTAGAATGAGCTACTGTATCATGTAGTCTACACCAATTAGTCAGAAGGTGGAGGTCTGCCACATTGGCAGTGTGTGGCCTTTCATCTCCCGCTTGATAATTGTGAGAGACTCCTCCATTATTGGGTCCAGTATTCCATGGCCTATTGTTATTAGGCCTCTGATTGTATCCTCTATTCTGATTTTGGTAGTTTTGATTAGACGAGTTTTGGTTCTCAAAATTCTTATTGACGTTCTGGTTGGCATTGTAATTTTGATTGGGATTTTGGTTTGGATAGCCACCCTGATTAGAATGTCCCCACTGACTCTGAAAACCTTGGTTCTGGTTGTGAGGGGGATTCTGTCTAAGTTGAGCCATGTCATTAGACATCTGAGGTAGTGTCTTTTTTAGAGTCTCCATCTCGTTGGTCAGTTGGAGAGTCTTTTCATTTTCCACATTCTTCACAACAAAATATTGATTAACTGAACTTGATCCTACAACTTGATTTTGGTAATTTTGATTTTGCTGGAAGGAATCCAGGGTTCCATTGTTAAAAAAATGCATGGGAGGTGAAGCTTGGGACTCATAGATGGGTCTGTACTGGGAATGGGATATCCCTGGGACCGTATTGAACAGAGGGGGTTGATTGGACATTGGGTATCCCAAAGGAGGGAGAACTCCTCCTAGACTCCTGGATTGCAGACTAATCTATTGTTGCAATTCAATGGTGAGATGATATACCTTAGCCAAAGAATCAATTTCATTAGCATTATAGGTCCTTTTCAAGAACAATCCAATCAAAGGGTCCATAGCCCTTAAGTATGCCAAGATGGCAATGTTCTTAGCTACCAAGTAATGATCTTGCAACCTTCGGTACACTCTCTGGAACCTAGTGTCTAATAGAGGGAGTGGTTCATGATGTTCCTTTCTTATAGTGGAAAACTAGTGGTAAAGGATAGTAGGGTCTACGTAAACCCTGAACTGATTGATAAAAGTGTTTTCCAAATCTATCCAACCTCAAACCGATCCTTGGGGGACGTTCAGGTACCAATTATATGCCATGTCTCCCAAGGAATAGGGGAACAGTCTTCACACAACATCTTGATGAGCCACCTGAGCACGGGTACAGGAATCCTTAAATGCCTATATATGTTCCTCTACACTTCTTGACTCCCCATGCATGTACTTAGGAGAAAACCTCTCTGGGTTCTTTGGGAGATCATGTATACCTCCAGGGATAATCCCCAATGGTGAAGGGTTATTAACGAAGTAAGCCATTGGTGGCGGTGGTGGGGGTTGATCTAGTTGTTGGATGGGATGAACCAGTTGTACTGGTAATTGAGATGGATTTGGTGGTGAATTAACAGGTATCCACAAGGGTATTGGTTAAAAGCCCGGTGGAGTAAGTGGAGCTGATAAGGGTGGTATGATGGTTGCCCAATCTTGTGAATCTTGTGTCTTGTTGGGGTCTTGAGTTCTATCAAAGGTGGTGGGTTATCAGTTGATCTAAGAACTCTATGGGGCCTGTCTAGTGAGGAAAACCCAAAATTATCCAGTTTGCTCTTCTAGGCCATCCTTCTAGCGCCAATCCTATTGATGGTCCAAAATAGCACAACATGCAAACAGAATATTGCTATTTTGTTTCTCCTGAAAGAGAAAGATAACACATGGATACCTAACACCCAAGGTCATGTTAATTGGTTCATGACTATGCTGATTTCACTCAATGGTTGATGTAACTATAATGTTCAAGGGGCCTGCTGGTGTTGAGCTTCTGGATTGTTATGAGATCAAACATTAGACCTACTTTAACCGGGGGTTTTAAAGAAAAAGAAAAAGATAGATCAAAGCTTTGGAACTGAAGAGAATGTTAATTCATCGAAGTAATTAGACTTGTTTCCTTCCAAGGAATTCCTAAACTAAAACTACAGAATAAAATCAACTTGTAATCAATACACAGTTTCATTCATTCACAGTGCAAACTTTAAGAGCAGATTGCAAATCACCATTTAAACAAAACATAAGATAAAAAATCCATTCCTAGAAATCTTTCCAAATCAACTAGTTAACCCAAGATAAATACCATTTTAGAGCACAATATGAAGTAGATTTAAATCTGGCTGCTTCTATTGTTGGTAAACCAGATAAACAACATTTACAAATCTGGAAAAATCACCAGTGTACAGAAAACCCACGTCTTCAGATTATCTCCATCTACACTAAGAAAACTTGAAAGATACATCACTAGCTTCTACTCTCGAGTTTTTTTTTTTACACTAACCCTAACTTGCTAACCTTAACCAGAAGAAAATCTCTCTCTACGTGTGTTTCTCTAAAATTTATGTATCTTCTAAAATTGTATCTATCTCCAATCTAAAAAATCCTCTTCTTACAAAGAGGCAAAATTCCATATATACACGTGCCCTCAAAATATCAACCCCGATTTAGGGTTTATAAAAATGTCAGTTTGCAGCAGAGTCAGCCCTAGAAGATTTTGAATAAAGTCAAGGATGCATTAAATGCACATACCCTGCTCATGTCAGTGAGAGATCGCTCTAGGGATGGCCTTTCAGATCTTTTGCAACCATCACATTAACTTATGGCCCCCGTTTCCACCCTCGAACTTCCTTGAAAAGATGCTTTGAATGCTCTGAAGTACGGTCATTAATGTCAATCCTCTTTTGCCAGTCGACATCCTAGCTGTCCTTGCGACCTTTTCATCCTCTCTGTCTAGATCTTTTTGTGGGCTGATCTTCTCGTAGAGCGACATCAAGTGTTTTCGACATGCTTTAACCCTACAAAACAATGCCTTCATTAGTCCTCTAAAAGTATAGAAAATATCATCTTTTATCCCACTTGTCATTTATCCTTGTTTTAATTATACACAGCAAAAAGAAACCTAATTCCGGTGGGGGCGGGACCAAATCCGAACCAGAAACAATACTTACCTTTAATACCAGCGGGGGCGGATCCAAGATGAAACCGAAAACAATACTTACCTTTAATATTGGCGGGGGTGGATCCAAGATGAAATCGAAAACAATACTTTCCTTTAATACTGGCGAGGGTGGAGCCAAGATGAAATCAGAACCAGGCCCGAGGTCAGAACGGGAACCAAACACAAACCATATGCTAACTTCACATTCATCGCATCGTTTCGGCTCTGACCATGTAAAAAGGGAACGACACAAAAACCAAAACCTGACACTCAATCGAGTGATCGAAACTAGAGAAAAAATGAACCTGGCGGGACTGGGACCGGAACCAAATCTGACCCTGAAACTTCCTCAAATTTTTAGGTTTGGGTTCCATTCTGACCCAGCCTTTGACAACACCAAAAAAATATGAAGAAAAAGACAAGGAAGAAAAAGAACGTGAGAAAGCACCCCATGACAAAACACAAGGAACAAAAGCAAAAGAACAAGACAGGAAAAATCGAGACTAGAACGAAACCGGAACCTGGAAGTTAGAAAAGTTCCAGAGTTCGGTGACGGTCCCGGTTCTGCGTCCGTTAGAAATAAAACCAAAAACATGCAAGGCAAAGACAAAAGAGCCAGAACCGAAACTGAACATGGAAGTAACCATTATTTCCAAGCTTGGTTTTAGTCTCGATCCCACATCCACCAAAGCAAAACAAAAGCGCCCAAGGAATAAAGGAAAATTCCTAAGGCACGAGACACAAAACCAAAGGAAAAAAACCAACGAAGAAGAAACAAAAGGAAAGCGGAGTCAGAGTTGGGATGGAACACGAACCAGAAACCTTGAAAGAGTTCAACATTTAGATTCAGCTTTGACAGAACAAAAGAAAAACTTAGGAGGAAAACAAAAGAACTCTTAAGACCCATCCAAACAACCAAAGGCAATGAAAACAAAAGAAAAGGGGGACCCATTTTGTTCCCAAAGTAAAATAAAATGGGGTGGTTATGCAAGGTGTAACATTCCTATTTCCCCATCCTTAGAAATCAAAGTTTTAAAGAAGAGATCAATAAGAGAAAAAAAATATCTCAAAGAAAGAAAATGAAATAATTTGGATCACATCAAAATAAGGTAAATACTCAATCAAGGATGGTTATTTAGCTTTAAAAAAAGAAGTATCTTAGAATAAGTGGTCTTCAAATCTTTGTTGGAACTCTACTTTTCTTCCAAAAGTTGGTTCTTTTGTGTGGTTGGCTTCAAATAATAGAAGGATCTTATCTATTATGAGGCTAGACAGACTGTGCATAACCCTTTTTTTTATCTTGTGTACTTTGTGGTATGGATTTAAGTGAAACTTGGTTTGCTTGGGCCCCTTCATAATATTCTCCATTTTTAGAGTTGACATTATTTTTCCAAGGACTCTTCCTATACTTGTATTTGGGAAATAATTCCATCTATTTTGATCTAACAATCATGGCTAGAAAGAAACAATATAATATTCATAAAATCAATCTCAAATATGGAGTTTTTCACTTCAATAATTAACAAATATATCTTAGAAATGGTAATGGTTCATTTGTTGAAGAAAATATTAAAAAGAAACAAGTTCTCTTCTTGGGACATTTCAATACAAAATAAGTGTCTACCTATCAATCACCCCCCCTCAAATGGATTTATATCTAAGACTAAAGCTAATATAAATAAAAAATTGATCAAGTGGATTTCCCCTTCTCTAAATGTAACAAAACTCAACTTTGATGGTGCTTTTGAGGAGAACCCTAGGAAATTAGGGGCTAGAGTGTTCTTGAGATATCACAAGGGCCAAATTATTGCTGTAACCTATAGAAAGCTTAAAAATGGATCAAACAATGTAGTAGAAATTAATGCTCTAATCCTAGGTCTGGAGTTAGCTCTTCAACAAAGCATACTTAACTTGAAAATAGAAGGAGACTCCATGGTGATAATCAATGTTATATCTTGTAAAATTTCCACAAATTAGAAATTTGAATATGTGTTAAAATAGATCAACTAAATCCTCTCTAAGTTCACATACTTTGAAATATTCCATTACTATAGAGAATCTAATGAGATGGTTGATGCATTAGAAAATCAGGCTATTGATAAAAATATCAACTACCTATAGTTTGCAACAAATTTTTTGTGTAATCTCATGGGATTTTGACTTAGGTTTTATTATTTTGAATCTAGTTAGCACAATTATTATTCTCCATATACAGCTCTTCTCTCTCCCTTTGATGTTGTTGCTAGTTTTAATGTGACTCCAAAACCATCACTAACGAGTCTCTAGTTTAATTGAATCTTCTTGTACTTACACCTTTTGTTTTTGTGTTTTTGTGTTGATGTAGATAAGTACACAAATTTTCATCTATCATGTGTGTTAGTACCTATAAACGGTGATTTTGGTTTACCCTCACAATGCTTTTCTCCTCCTAGGGTTTTTCACCTAAAAGGAGAAAGGGGATTGGATGGGGGACCAAAATGCAAGGGTTTACACTCAATACTATATTAATGAGATTTAATTATGTCTAATTAAGATGCACTAATGCTCTAATTTGAAGTTGCAATGATTTAATTATGCAAAACTATGAAAATGTAAAGTGCTGGAAAACACAGTGTGATATGAAGAAATACCTAAGAAATGAAACTATATGATGAAATAACATAACAGAATGGAATAGGTGCACCTGGGATCAGAAGTTTGATGTGGAAAGATTATGGAATCCTAGAAAAGTTGACTGAAATGTTGACAGGGACACTTAGGCCAGGTTGGGCGACTTAGCCCCAGTTTCGAGAAACTTTGCCAAAATAGGAATTCGCCAAATGGGTGTTCAAAAATGTCAAAATCAGTTTTCAGGCCCAAAAGTGGGTGATTCACCCCTAGTGGAAACTTAGTCCTCCTGCAGATTTCGAGAAATTTGGGACAAAATTTTGTAGTCTCGAGTTTTCACTTCCTTTTTTGACAGGTGTCTGTACTTGATTTTGCAGAAAATGGGGCAGAAAGTCCCTCCAAGCTTGAAATAGGATGATGTTGACTTGATTGACTTGATGCACTTTTTTATCACTTTTCAACACCTATTTCTTGACAAATTTGCATACAAAAGTCACATGCAAAAGGGGAAAATTGGTTGAGGGTTAAAGAATAGGGGTTTTCCTTAGTCAAACCACACTTTGGTAATCAAACCTTAAACAATGAAATAGAATGAAATGAGTATGATAAATAGATAACATGCAAATGCAAATTTCATAAACTTACCACATCATTGATGCTCAAAGTCTGAAGATGTGCAATGAAGAACTCCAATAGCTTGACTTAATAATGCTTGATTTGCTTGAATGCTTAATGAGTGCAATAGATAAATGTATGAGATGAAAGATTGCTTGAATGAATTAGGAGATGTAAAATGAAGTGAAAATACCTTATTTATACTTTATTTTACTAAAATTTCTTGAAAGTAACACATCATAGGCCAACCTCAAGGGTTAGAGGACAAAATCCCACTAGAAATTTAAAATTATTTTGAGTTTTGTGCCAAAAAGGACTAAGTCACCCCTATGGGTGACTTGGTCCCACTTAAGAAAATTAAGTGGGTGTTGAGAATTTTGGGGCATTAAAAGTTGTCCAATGGGAATATCCTCAAAAACACACTTAAAAATGGTTGAAAAGTGTAGTAAGGGGTCATTTAGACATGAGAAAGGGTTGAATTAATAAAATTAAGCCTAGAAAAGTGTGAAATCTTATTACAAGACTTTACAACACTTCAAAATAGGACTTAATAAATGATGAAAAAGTGATTTTGTGGTGAATTATAATGAACAGAGTGTAGAAAAGTGTAAAATGTCTTACAACACTTCACAACACCTTCACAAGACACCATAATTTGAATGTTTAAGCCACATTACTATATTAAATCAAGACAAAATCAAGCCAAAACGCATTAGAAGGACTCAAGTGAGCATAAAAATTTCAACTATACATTTTTTGGTGACACACTAAGCCCCCACTTCAGTGAGAGGGTGAACTTGCTTCAAACTCTCGCTAAAGTAGTCAACATGCACATTGAGAGGGATCCTAATGCACCCACATTGGTAAGCTAAAGTAACAATAACCAAGAGGGATGATCAAGCCCCCAAGATCAAGATCTCATGGTCAACCAAACATAAGAACAAAAGAACATGCATGATGATGAAAAGGAATGGAAGCTTCAATCGTCTATCCACCTTGTTGTGGATTAGATATAGGCTATTTGTTTGAAAAAGAGAATGCATACTCACTCTGGGGCGACAAAAGTCATGGTGGTACGTCGGGTGAGAAAACCTAAATATACTCACTCTAGGGCCATGAAACTTTTGTTTTTCCTTGGGGTGAGAAAGCCCAAAAGGAGAGATACATATGCTAGTTGGTATGCACTCACAAACACAAAGGTGGCTATGGGGAAAGTCATGCCGCTAGATGGGCTGCCCACTCAACCATATCAAAGTTATACCTCCTGATGACTTTAACAAGGTGCCATAAGAGAAAATGTTGGTTTGTGCTTCATTAGACAAGCAAAGCTTCATATGCTTAGAACCCATGAACAAATGCAAAGATACCACAGGCATGCAAGCTGTGTTATGCAAGGTGGCAAAAATGTAAAATGCAAAAATAAAATGTAAAAGAAAATGTTAAAGGTGTTCAAAGGAGTCTTGTTAAGTTCATGCGAGGTCTATCACTTAGGGAAAATTGTGTCTAATGTCTCCAAGGGAGGACCAATCAAAGAATAAAATATTCACAACTTAGGGGATGCAGTGCGTTGGATCAGGCCACTAAGAGGAATGTAATATGCTAAGATAGATCACACTTATGGACATCACACCCAATGTCATCCACAAAGTGATGAATGCATCGTATGAAGTCACAAGGCTACACAAGAATGCAAGAATGCAAATGAATTATGCTAATGTATGCCCCCCACTTTAAAGGAATTGCTACACACTGTTTTGTGAGAAATTACTTTAAAGTAGCAAAGGAAAGAAAATGCAAAAAGTAAAAACAAGACATGAGAGCCAACTCAGAAAGCCCTATGCCAAGTCATATATTTCTAAGTTAGGCTACTTCATGTAAATGAAAAAGAGAAAAAAAGAAAGGGATTTCCCCCAAAAAGGAACACACCAAACACATAAGGGATCTATGGATTTGGGGTCAGTATGTTCGTCGCTGCAATGTTTTTATGAAAGATCTCAGAACTGTCATCATTCCCCAAAGCACATAGAACTAGAAGAATGACACAAAGAGAGAAAAAACAAATGGAAAATAAATGTCCATTTTGGGTCAACATGGAACAGACATTTTGGCCTCAACTCTTTGCATTGTCCCCAAAATGAAAACACAAGTGAAAAGAATAATGAAAAGGAAAAAGAAAAGGAAAATATTTTGGGTCAACATGAAGGAGACATTTCAGTCTCAATGCCTTGTGTCATCCCCAAAAGGAAAAGACAAGAAAAAAAAAAAGAAAAGGATCATTTGGGTCAACATGGAAGAGACATAGGGCATCTCAATGCTTTGCGTCATCCCCAAAAGGAGAACATAAAACAATAATGAAACAGACAATGCACGACATATAGAAGAAAATAGGTATGAATAGAAGAAGTGTACAAAGAGAGAGAATACTAAACACACGATACGGGGGAACACATTACACACATACACAGAAAAAGAGAAAGGAAAATAAATGCAAAAAGGATAGTTTGGAAAATGCAAGTCAACCATCTAACAAGCCATCCACCTCCTAGTCATGTTTAGTATATTGTGAGGGCGGTTGACTGTCCAAAGGAAGAATTGCAAATGTCGAACTAGGAGATGTACCAAGTTCTTCACTTGGTGGAGAAGATTTATCATTTAGGCTCATGGTAGATGAAAATAAAGAGTTTAGATCGTTATGCACTTCTTCATCTATTCTTGTGATCTCCTCATCATCATCATCATCAAGATTGATGACGACAAGAGGATGAAGGGTTCTTTCTAAGGAAGGATATATCAAAATTTGTGGTTGTTGGATTGGTTCATTTTGTTGTGAGGGTTGGACTGTATTATCTTGTGGCAGGTGAAGAGAAAGAGGGTGGCCATCTATTTCATTTGTCAGAGACATAGGTTTATTTTCTTTATTTTCTTCCATGTGAGACTAACAAGTAAGGAGGCAATGACGACGCCGATGCTCGCTAGCACCGTGATTGTGTTTTATTTTGTTTTCAAGTTGTTGAGGTGTAAGAGCGGGTTGATCCATCATAGGTTACTTTTCTTCTGGAGGGGGAAGAATGGAAGAAACTAAAGAAGAGGGGTCAATCACTTTCTCTTTAGCTTTATACACTTGTTTAATGCAGGGAGGTATGACAGGATTGGTTTCATTTTCCCGTGGTCGTTTAAACGATGGCAGGGAAGTGTCTAAGGGTGGTTGTTCAAGAGGTTGTATGGTTTGTTCAATGTCAGATGCAAGCTAAAGCATGGTTTCATCTAGGAGAGGTGGAGTGGAAGCTGATGGGGACATGTTACGAAGAGACATCTCGACTATGTGTTTGGCTTTGAACTTTTGGTAGGTGATGAAAAATAAATCTTTATGGGGGGTGATGGGTTCCATAGGTGCAAGCCGAAAGGATTCTAAGGAAAAATTACCTTTAGATGATAAAGGATTAAATCCACTATGGTGTATGGTAAATATTTCATTGCCATGTGGAAACTTCAAACACTTGTGAACAACCGAGGGGACTGCTTTCATTGAGCAGAGCCAAGGATGACCCAGCCATAGATGAAATTGGTTCGATTGTGGAATAATAGAAAATGTTATGTCCAAAGTTTTAGGTCATATTTGTAAGGGGAGTACGATTGATCCGATCGTAGGGAACACAAAACTACTATGTGTTTTAATCCATGTAGTTGGTTTGTTATAATCATCTTGATATAGATCGTGTGATACTAAAAATTCTTCCATGATCACATTCTCACCACAGGTGGGATCTATTAATATCCCATTGGTGGGCTTATCATAGATTCGATTGGATATGTAAAGAGGACCATCAAGAAGCTATTTAAGTATATATTTAGAAGAAAAAGTGATATCAAGATTTTTGTTGGTTGGGCCCTTACGAGGGATAACGTTTATCGTACCCACAAGTTAATTCATAGGAGTAACTTGGGTAACATTTGGAGTTATATTATGTTGTTCATTATTTGTATCATTGTTCATCACTTGAGGGTTTGAAGGTTCACTAGCCTTGACAAATGAAATATTGTGTTTAGGCATGGGTTTGGTAAAGATTTGTAAATTATGGTTAGGGGGTTCAACAGACTTATTGCCTTGATCATTAACACCCACAATGGACAAATGACCCGAATCAATGAGGTCTTGAACTAAGTGTTTGAGGCGCTTACATTGTTTGGTGTCATGGCCATTTTGGTGATGAAAATGGCAATAAGCATTAGGTTTAAAGGTAGGTGGTAAAGGCTTGGTGGTATCAAGTGGTTTAACGGTAGGTAAAGTGATCATTTGTTGTTGGAGCAATTGGTTCATTGTATTATGAAGGGTATCGGGTAAGGGGGTAAATTGTCTCTTCGGGTCCCCATATGTATAAGGCACCGTTGCTTTAATAGTTGCCACTTGATTTGGAATAGGTTGGGGTGGTTGTAGAGAAGGCTGATTGAACTATAAAAAGCCTTGGTTTGGTTTGTGAAAGTTTTGTGTGTTGTTTTGCTCAGACTTCTCAACTCGGTTAGAAGTGGACTTAGAATCACGACTTGAAACTGAGTTATGATAGTCACATAGGGTTGTGCATAAGTGCATGAACGAATGGAATTTAATCATTGCTAACTTATCATGAAGGTTTGTGTGCAATATTTTGATAAACATCTTCTGTAGATGTGAATCAGGAATTTTGACATCAACTTGAGCATGTAATGACTGATAATGCAAAATAAAGTCAATTACTTTTTCATCAACATTTTTTCTACATCACATTAAGTCGGTCATTGTCTTCTTAGGAGTCATATGAACTTGGAAATGACTTACAAAGGTATCCACAAGGTCATTAAATGAACAGATAGAATTAATAGGTAAGTTTGAAAACCACTCTAATGTAGTATCTTTGAGGGTCCTAGGAAAATTTCTAGCCAAGAGTTTATCATCAAGGACAAAATCACTGCATAAAGTTGTATTTTCATTGACATGGTTAATAGGGTCTCCTTTGCCTCTGTATTTCTCAAACCTAGGCATTTCAATTCCTTGTGGCATCTGAGTGCATAAGATTTCAAGGGATAATGGACTACTACGTACATGATATATAGGTGGAGCATTTTGACTTTGACTAATGGCGGAGATTTGTTGTTGCATGGATGAAATGGTGTTAAAAATTTATGTAATGATGGGATTGGTGTAAGTGGTATGAGGTGGAAGGGAAAATGGGGATGGACTGTATGTAATGTGAGGGGAAGTGAAAGGGACACTAAGAGGGTTGAAGGTGGAAGATGGAATGTTTGATGCCACAAAAGAACTAGGAATGCTATTTGGAATTGTCAAAGAAAGAGCCACATGACTAACCTATTGCATAGTTGTTGTGACTTGAGGAGTGGTATAAGTTGGTATAGATGTTATGGTTGAAGGGGGAGGAATGTGAGATCCTCCTTGGCTTGCGATGATGGTTGTTGATTGGGAAGTATTAGGATAATGTTTATTGTATATCTTGACAATTTTCTTCATGACTTGTAAGCCATCATTACTTTCAATCAAACGATGAAGGTTTTCTATGGCAGGTATGGTAGTGGTGGAAATGTTTTCAAGAGATAAGTCTTGTTGTAAATGTGCAAAATCCTCATGAATACTAATCACCTTGTCTTGTGGAAGGGAATTATTTTGTGTGCCAACATTCATAGGATGAAAAGGTGAAGGCATAGAAGTGGTATTGTCCATGCCTAATGCACCATTTTCCATACTAGGAGTAGGAGCTCTTGAGACCCCAAGGTCCGCTACGAAAGTGTTATCGCAGGAATCCATGAGTTTAGAACTTCGTCTCACTAAAGTATTATCAATGGGGCACCAAACACGCATACAAGTACCACAAGAGATATGGTGGATGCAAATGTAATGCAATCTAGGATGAATGAAATGCAAAAATAAATAATTTTGTAAACTGAAATAGAGATGCAGTACCAAAAAATAGAAATATAGAAAATACCCAGAGATTTCCAGAAAATGCAACTTGAAAAATATGCAAAAGGACTAAGTCCCCCAAGGTAGTGATTTAGTCCCACTAATGATGGTTTTGTGTTTTTTCAAAAAATTTAAATGCAAATCTATGTCTTTCAGATGCACAAATGCAACTACAGTATGTAGATGCAGAATTTTTGTCTTTTTCAATGCAATAATGATGCAAAAGTGCAAGCTAATATGAACTTTTTTACTAATGCAATTGAAAACCCTAGGATGCACTTTAAATAATGCAAGATGCAATGCAAGTGAAACCTAGTATACACTTGAAAACCATAAAGGAACAATGTTCAAAAGAGTTAGGTTCACCAAAATGTAAACAATGATTTTGGTTTACCCCTCATAATGCTTTGCTCCTCCTAGGGTTTTTCACCTAAAAGGAGAAAGGGGATTGGATGGGAGACCAAAATGCAAGGGTTTACACTCAAGACTATGTTAATGAGATGTAATTATGTCTAATTAAGATGCACTAATGCTCTGATCCGAAGTTGAAATGATTTAATTATGAAAAACTAAGAAAATGTAAAGTGCTGGAAAACTCAATGTGATATGTAGAAATACCTAACAAATGCAACTATATGATGAAATAACATAACAAAATGGAAGAGGTGCACCTGGGATCAGAAGTTTGATGTTGAAAGATTTTGGAATCTTGGAAAAGTTGACTGAAATGTTGATAGGGACACTTAGGCCAGGCTGGGTGACTTAATCCCAGTTTTGAGAAACTTTGCCAGAACATGAATATACCAAATGGGTGTTTAGAAACGTCAAAATCAGTTTTCAAGCCTGAAAGCGGTACTAATTCACCCCTAGTGGTGACATAGTCCTCCTGTAGATTTTGGGAAATTCGGGACAAAATCTTGTAGTCTTGGGTCTTCACTTCCTTTTTTGATAGGTGTTTGTACTTGATTTTGCAGAAAATGAGGAAAAAAGTCTCTCCAAGCTTGAAATAGAATGATGTTGACTTGATTGACTTGATGCACTTTTTTTATCACTTTTCAACACCTATTTCTTGACAAATCTGCATACAAAAGTTACATGCAAAAGGGGAAAAATGGTTGAGGGTTAGAGAATAGGCGTTTGCCTTGGTCAAACCCCACTTTGGTAATCAAACCCTAAATAATGAAATATAATGAAATGAGTATGATAAATAGATAACATGCAAATGCAAATGTTATAAACTTACCACATCATTGATGCTCAAATTATGAAGATGTGCAATGAAGAACTCCAATAGCTTGACTTAATAATGCTTGATTTGCTTGAATGCTTAATGAGTGCAATAGATAGATGTATGAGATGAAAGATTTTTTGAATGAATTAGGAGATGTAAAATGAAGTGAAAAACCTTTATTTATACTTGATTTTACTAAAATTTCTTGAAAGTAACACATCACAGGTCGACCTCAAGGGTTAGAGGGAAAAATCCCGCTAGAAATTTAAAATTATTGAGTTTTTTTGCCAAAAATGACTAAGTCACCCCTATGGGCGACTTGGTCCCACTTACGCAAATTAAGTGGGTGTTAGGAATTTTGGGGTATTAAAAGTTGTCCAACAAGAATATCCTCAAAAACACACTTAAAGACATTCAAAAAGTGTATTAAGGGGTCATTTATACATGAGAAAGGGTTGAATTAATAAAATTAAACCTAGAAAAGTGTGAAATATTATTACAAGACTTTACAACACTTCAAAATAGGACTTAATAAGTGATGAAAAGGTGATTTTGTGGTGAATTATGATGAATAGAGTGTAGAAAAGTGTAAAAATGTCTTACAACACTTCACAACACCTTCACAAGACAACATAATTTGAATGTTTAAGCCACATTACTATATTAAATCAAGACAAAATCAAGCTAAAACCCATTAGAAGGACTCAAGTGAGCGTAAAAATGTCAACTATACATTTTTTGGCGACACAGTACCATAATTTTACTAGGGTTTATAATCTTATAACATTTATAGATTGTTCTAATATAAGGTTATAAAACCTTATGTTATAAAGAATGTACTATTTAATAATTAATAATCTAATAAATTATTATATTATTAATTATTAATGAATGTTTTCTTTGAATAGGTGTGACTAATACCCCTTAAAGTATTTTACCACCCTTTCTCCTTTATTTAAGAAGGTTCTCTCTCATTTAAGAGGGTGTGAATTTGGAGATTAATAATGAATTCTATCACCATACACATGAAGTCTTATTGGCCACGTGGAAGTAAGGAGAAATGGTTCCTTAGGTCTAGTCTATGTTAGAATAAACCATTTTTGTAAATGTTTGAATAAAATGATGCTTTCTGGGTTTTTTTTTTTAAGTCGAAAAGGTTTTCCCCATGTATATCTTGTGTAATGTGTACAATCTATGCTTGTATGATTCTCATTTTATTTATTTTATGTTTTCTTATAATGATTAGTATCCTAAGTTCCTAATTTTTAACATGGAATTATAATAGGTTAGGCTATACTAATCATTTTTATAGTTTATACTAGAAGATATGTAGAACTTGATGGGAAACCTCTTTATAATCAATCAACATATGTGGAAGACCACTTTTATAATACATCCGGTGTACCTATTCTATTCTTTAAAATTCATTATTTCATTTTCTCCTTTTAAGTTGTAGGTGGTGTATATATTTATAATCCCACTAAGTAGTCCAATTTGTCTTCCAAAAACAACATGCATGAATAGTGTTTTTTTAATACTATTCCTTCTAAGTCTCCTTGTAATAACATACAAAATATGTTCATATTAGTAGACCATTGTCCCATGTTAAACATATCATGGAGTATTTATTTGCTTATGATCTCTATATGACCATTTTTTCCATCATGTAAAACTAACTTCCGGATGTATGCAAATAAATATGATCTAGCAATCATCAAAATGCCTATTTCAAAACAGTTTGTAAGAACATCCATAAAACTTCATGAAATAAAAACATATCTCAAAATATTTATTATGCTTGTATTATTTAAATTTTAAAAATGTATAGATTAGATTAATATGACTATTATCTTTTAGTGATCATAATATCCATTTCCTCAAAGAGATTGAGGATTCTAAAATCTTTGTAACCAATGTTGACCTCTATAGAGTATGGGCCCTTTCTTCTTCAATACTGTTATTGATAGGGAGGTTGGATGTCTTGTTTGGAAGACTTCTAAGGTGTCTCACTTCACCACTTCAACCTATAGGATCTTCTAGTATTTAGGATCCCCCGGTCTAACTTTACCAACCCCAACTACCAACACAATTTCTTGCTACCAAGTCAAGACTTGGTGTAATCTTGCAACTCTAACCTTAGCCTTAATTCACCCCAAAGGCTTCAAACCTCCAAATTATTGAATTTAACTTTGCAGGGGTGTGGAGGTACTTCAAAAGACTTCAATCCATCCTACTATGGTTCTTGAAGGTCCACCTAACTCCATATCTTGGTCTCTTTCACCAAACCCTCATTTAGGTCTTAAAAAGGCTACTAGCCCTAGGAGCCCCAATTAGGCCTCCTTCTCCGAGAAAATAGGTTAGTTCTCCAAATCTTTCCAAAGAAACCCCAATATTTATTTGAGATTCCTGGTTCTTACGAACACCTCACAAATATTTTTGGGGTCTTGGGTCTTAATTGTCCATACAAAGTCTTAACTTGAAAATGGGCAATACTAGGGTTTTTAAGCCCTTTTCTGGTTTCTCTGAAACTGTCCAGTATTTCCCTGACCAGATGAATTGATGGAGTTTCCTCCTGATTACAGGTCTTGGCAAGACTCACACCTGCCTTCTCCAAAAGGAAATTTGTCATCCCTGGAAATTATGTGCTCTGCACTTAAGTCTTCCTAGTCGGGCACTTCCTTGGCTCGCCTAGGGCAAGACTTCCACAGTGGCTCTTGTTCTTTCACAAACTCTAAATCCTACCATATATACATACATGGAGTCTAGTCACTATTCCCAAAGGTTCGTACAATTTGTACTGTGGGAAAGTGAACTAATACTCCATTTTCTCAAAACTGCCTGGTTCAGACCAGCAATAGTGTGGAAACAAAACTATTTACAAACAGTGGATGAAATTGAAATAAGAGACTAAATAATGGCACACAATGCTTGTAGAACTACTACACTATCTCCTGCACAAGTTACAATGCAATGATTAAGCCATTAAAATCAGAAAAATGCACTTTTTTAAACATAATTGCTTCTCTTGAATTCATAAAACTTCCAAAAACTTAACAAAGGCTTCCAACCCCACTTCAATGCTGAGGCTTTCCATAAATAGGGTCTCTCTTTCAGTTATGGGCTTTCCTTGGCCACTTGTAACTCCAATTGAGTATTATTTGCAAAAATTGAAAAGAAACTCCTAAAAGGCCTTAACAGGTCAAAACCTCATTTGCAAAAAGCCTTAAGCCTAACCAATGGTCAACATGACCTTCATCAAATGATCAACACCCAATAAAAAATGCCAATAAGGCTTACATCCAAGTGAACTAAGTTTTATTACTTAGTTTTCCTAGACAAGACTGTCCTAGACAACTTATGATAACCTATGGGTGCTCCTACACCATTCTCCCCCTCAGCCAAACACTAAGGATTGTGGGGAGAGATCAAAGATAAATCAATACCCTGCTTCTTGAATTGAGCTTCATCCACCCATGTGGCCTCAGATTCTGGTTTGTCTTTCCATTTGATGAGATGTTCCATGTATTCCTTATGCCGGGTAGACTTCTTCACCCTTGATTCTAAGATTCTCTCTGCTTGCAGCTTGTCTTTAGGAGGTAAGGCTATGTTACTCACATCCTTCAAGACATCCACACTTTTCTGATCCAAGTCAGTGACTGGTCCTTTATACTTGATCAAATCAGCCACATTAAACACAGGTGAAATGCCTAAGTCTGCAGGTAGCTCCACTTTGTAGGCATTCTTTCCATATTTTGCTAGCACCTGACATGGTCCCACTCTCTTCATCTGCAACTTGGTTGATGTTCCTTTCTGCAACCTAGATTTGTTGAGATGGACTATAAAATAGTCACCTACTACAAATTGTAGATCTTTCCTAGACATATCTACCTTAGCTTTCAGCTTGTGAGTAGCCTTTGTAATTGTCTTCTTCACTTGCTCTTGAATCTCCTTCATGGTCTGGGAGAAATCTTCAGCATGGCCACTCCTATGCTCCATAGTTCCTAGGTCTCTAAGTTCACACACACCTCTTGGGTGCATTCCATACACTATTTTAAAAGGACTTCTGCCTGTAGTCCGATTCACACTGTCATTGTAAGCATATTCAGTTTGTGATATGACCAAGTCCCATGTCTGTCCATACTCCTTGGTGAGGCACCTTAGAAGGTTACCTAACACTCTATTAACCACCTCAGTTTGTCCATCGGTCTAAGGATGGTAGGCTGATCCAAAAGACAAGTTAGTACCTAACCTGCTCCATAGAGTCTTCCCAAAATGACTCATGAACTTCACATCCCTGTTTGAGACAATGTTCAATGGAAATCCATGGATCCTCACAATCTCTTTGAAGAAGAGATGAGCAATATAGCTAGCATCACGGGTGGTCTTGCAAGGAACAAAGTGACTCATCTTACTGAACCTATCTACCACCACATAGACACTATCAAACCCTGTCTTAGTCTTAGGGAGTCCTACCACAAAGTCCATGCTAACACATTCCCATGGTCTATTTGGAATGGGTAGAGGTTGATACAAACCTGCATTGCTAGCTCCCCCCTTGGCTTTCATACAAACTACACACTGCTCCACATACCTTCTGACATCCCTTGGCAACTTGGGCCAATAATAGAACCTTTGTACTAATTCTATTGTCTTGTTGATACCAAAATGACCACTAAGACTACCATTGTGCTTCTCTTGGATAAGATTCTCTCTCATTGAACCTTTTGGAACACATAACTGATTCCCCTTGAACAAAAGTCCACTCTGCAATGTATACTCTGAGAATTGACTATGAAAGTGATTCTCAAAATCAGAACATACCTTATATGCCTCCGAGAAGTCTTCATCTTCTCCATAGAGATCCTTGAAACTCTCTATCCCAATGCTCTTTATTTGTATCTCTTGCACTGTCAGCAACCTCCTACTTAGTGCATCTGCCACCTTGTTCAACTATCCCTTCTTGTGTTTGATAGTAAATGTGAAAGCTTGGAGGTATTCCATCCATTTCAAATGTCTATTGCTCAACTTCTCTTGTGTGTTGATGTAGCTAAGTGCCTGGTTATCAGTAAACACTACAAACTCTTTAGGTAGGAGATAATGCCTCCACTTTCTAAGTGACTGTACTAGAGCATACAGTTCTAGGTCATAGGTAGAATACTTTTTCTTAGCTTCATTGAGCTTTTCACTAAAGAAAGCTATAGGTCTTCCTTCCTGGCTTAGTACTCCTCCTACTGCAATTCCACTGGCATCACATTCCACAGTGAATAACTTATCAAAACTAGGTAACAAAAGGATGGGTTTAGTTGCCACTTCTTGTTTCAGTTTCTCAAAACCCTTCTCAGCTTCAAGAGTCCATTTGAACTTAGTTTTTAGGCCACCTTTGATTGTATCAAGTACTGGTGCACATATGCCACTAAAGTTCCTTATAAACTTCCTATAAAACTGAGCTAACCCATGAAAACTCCTTACCTCTGTACCTGTGGTTGGTGTGGGCCAATTTAGGATAGCTTCCACTTTGCTTGGGTCCATCTTCAATGATCCTTGGGATACTACAAACCCCAAATACACAAGGTCTTGTTTGAAGAACTCACACTTTTCTAGGTTGATGGCTAACCTCTCCTCCTGCAATCTTTTAAGAACCAACTCCACATGCTTTAGATGTTCTTCTGTTGTCTTGCTAAAGATGAGTATGTCATCTAGATACACCACCACAAATATACCTATGAAATCCTTAAGCTCTTCATTCATGAGCCTCATGAATGTGCTAGGTACATTTGAGAGGCCAAATGGCATCACTCTCCACTCATACAACCCATCAGTTGTCTTAAAAGCTATATTCCACTCATCCCCATCTTTGATTCTGATATGATGGTATCCACTCTTGAGATCCAACTTGGTGAAATACTGAGCTCCTCCAAGACAATCCATCAAATCCTCAATCCTAGGAATAGGGAACCTATATCTAATTGTAATTCTATTTATAGCCCTAGAATCAGTGCATAGCCTCCACTTACCACCTTTGTTGGTTGCTAAGACCACTGGTACTACACATGGACTGATACTCTTCCTAATTAGTCCTTGGTCTAATAACTCTTGCACTTTCCTGGCTACTTCTAGGTTCTGATCTGGTGTAAGCTTGTAAGCTGCTTTGTTTGGCAATGAAGCCCCTGGTATGAAGTCAATCTGATGACTGATGGCTCTCTTTGGAGGTAAGGTTGCTGGTGATCCATCACTAACTATATCCTTGAACTGTTCAAGCAACTTCTGGACTGTTCCTGGTATGACTATTTTCTTAGTCTTATCTTCCTCCTTGGGTTGCACCATGGCCACATATCCTTCCCCTCCTTGTTGTAGAGTGTTGATTAACTCCTTGCCACTACTTAACAAGACACTAGGGGTCTTTGACTATCCTTCTTCCTCATCTGACAGTGACTGCAGTTTGAATGTCTTTCCATCCTTCTTGAATGCGATAGTGTTCTCCTTTCCATCATAGATGGATCCTATATCATACTGCCATGGTCTGCCCAATAGAAGATGGCATGCATCCGTGGGAAGCACATCACAAATTAACTTTTCCTTGTATCCTCCAATGGAAAAATCCACCGTTTTCTGCTCATTTACAAGAACACTCTTCCCTTTGTTCAACCATGTCACCTTGTAAGGACTAGTGTGGGGTATCTTCTACAACTTTAACTTCCTTACTGCCTCCTTAGAGATAATGTTATCAGTAGACCCTAAATCCACTATAACCTTGCACACCTTTCCAAGTATTTTGCATCTTTCCCTAAATAAGTCTCTCCTTTGCTTTGGCTCTTCTTTGAATGGTTGTCTGATTAGAACCCTGCTAAACATCAGGTTCTCCCCCATTTCTGATTCTATGTGACTAACCTCTGGTGACTTGACACTCATGGTGTCCTCTTGAGAATATGCTACTCTCTTTTTTGTATTTGATGAAGATGCTTTCTCCGGGCACTTATAAGCTGGATGACCTACTTGACCACAGTTGTAACACTTCATACTAGCAAAGTATGAGTTACTTCTGCCTACTCCTCTTCCTCTATTTGAACCTCCTTGAGGTCCTCTGCCTCTTCCATAACCTCCTCTAGAATTTGTTTCACTTCCATGCTCTGTGAGTTTAGACTCTCCCTGATTTCTTTGTTCAGTCCCTCTACCTTGGTATCCACCTCTATGTCCTCTTTGATCTCTGCCTTTTCCTCTGCTCTTAGAAGCCTGATCTTGTTTCCTCTTACTCCTCTCTTCAATATTTATAGCCAATTGATAGCATTGGTGCACTATCTTGGGACTTAGAAGAGTCATCTCCTCTTGAATGTTCCACTTCAAACTGTTAAGGTATCTAGCCACCTTAAGACTTTCATCCTTAGAAACATTAGACCTCACGCAAAGTTTTTGAAACTCCTCAGTATAAGAATTCACATCTTGGTCTCTTTGTCTCAAGCTATGTCTTTTCTTTTGCAACTGAATTTCATAATCATCAGGCATGTATGCTTCTCTCACATTGGCAACCATTCCCTTCCAAGTAGAAATAGGCTTCTTGCCTTCCTTTTCCCTCTCTATCTGAATGAACTTCCACCATGTCAAGGAAGAACCTCTCAATCTTGATTTGGCCACCTTTACCTTATGTGCTTTAGTGACTCCATCACACTCAAAATGGTTTTCCATTCCCTCTATCCAATCCATGACAAGATCAGCTTCCATTTTCCCACTAAACAGCGGTATGCCTTCAAGTGCTTTTCCACTCAAATCCTTCAATGCCTTCAAGAAAGGATCTTCTTGCAAAACAGGGTCAGGTTCAGGGATCTTGTCTTCCTCTGCAACCTCTTCTTTCTTTGGTACCCTTCCTTCCAACTGCACATTACTCATTACTTTCTCAAGTTGGGCTATTCTTTCCCTCAATAGCCTATTGTCTTCCTCCTGTTCTTCAACCTTCTTGGCCAATTCTGCATTTGTCACCATGTCAGTAGAACCACTAGACGCAACCTCTGACATTTATTATTCTATCCTAAATTTTTTGTTGCTCTGATACCAATCTGATAGGGAGGTTGGATGAATCAATCACTGATTCAGGCTCTAGGTCTTGTTTGGAAGACTTCTAAGGTGTCTCACTTCACCACTTCAACCTATAGGATCTTCTAGTATTTAGGATCCCCTGGTCTAACTTTACCAACCCCAACTACCAACACAATTTCTTGCTACCAAGTCAAGACTTGGTTTAATCTTGCAACTCTAACCTTAGCCTTAATTCACCCCAAAGGCTTCAAACCTCCAAATTATTGAATTTAACTTTGCAGGGGTGTGGAGGTACTTCAAAAGACTTCAATCCATCCTACTATGGTTCTTGAAGGTCCACCTGACTCCATTTCTTGGTCGCTTTCACCAAACCCTCATTTAGGTCTTAAAAAGGATACTAGCCCTAGGAGCCCCAATTAGGCCTCCTTCTCCGAGAAAACAGGTTAGTTCTCCAATTCTTTCCAAAGAACCCCCAATATTTCTTTGAGATTCCTGGTTCTTACGAACACCTCACAAAGATTTTTGGGGTCTTGGGTCTTAATTGTCCGTACAAAGTCTTAACTTGAAAATGGGCAATAATAGGGTTTTTAAGCCCTTTTCTGGTTTCTCTGAAACTATCAAGTCTTTCCCCGACCAGATGAATTGATGGAGTTTCCTCCTAATTACCAGGTCTTGGCAAGACTCGCACCTGCCTTCTCCAAAAGGAAATTTGTCAAGAATTTGTCACCCCTGCAAATTATGTGCTCTGCACTTAAGTCTTCCTAGCCGGGCACTTCCCTGGTTTGCCTATGGAAAGAAAGTTTCCATAGTGGCTCCTGTGCTTTCACAAACCCTAAATCCTACCATATATACATACATGGAGTCTAGTCACTATTCCCAAATGGTCGTACAATTTGTACAGTGGGAAAGTGAACTAATACCCCATTTTCTCAAAACTGCCTGGTTCAGACCAGCAATAGTGTGGAAACAAAAATATTTACAAATAGTGGATGAAATTGAAATAAGAGACTAAATAATGGCACACAATGCTTGTAGAACTACTACACTATCTCCTTCACAAGTTACAGTGCCATGATTAAGCCATTAAAAATCTTACTTCAATGTAAAATCAGAAAAATGCACTTTTTTAAACACAATTTCTTTTCTTGAATTCATAAAACTTCAAAAAACTTAACAAAGGCTTCCAACCCCACTTCAATGCCGAGGCTTTCCATAAATAGGGTCTCTCTTTCAGTTATGGGCTTTCCTTGGCCGCTTGTAACTCCAATTGAGTATTATTTGCAAAAATTGAAAAGAAACTCCTAAAAGGCCTAAAAAGGTCAAAACCTCATTTGCAAAAAGCCTTAAGCCTAACCAATGGTCAACATGACCTTCATCAGATGATCAACACCCAATCAAAAATTCCAATAAGGCTTACATCCAAGTGAACTAAGTTTTATTACTTAGTTTTCCTAGACAACCTATGATAACCTATGGGTGCTCCTGCACTAGTTATGCCTTTTAACTTCATTTTTTATCAATGATTACCACTCTAGATCTAATTTATATATACCATGTGAAGATCCGAAGATCCCACACTTAACAAAAATCACATGTAGTCTTTTATAAAAGTCAATAATTTTTTTTTTTAATATGAGGGAAATAGTCATAAGTCATGACATTTGTTGTCCTCCTCTCACATAGATTGAGTGTGTTTTTATCATCAATACAATAAAATCTTCAAAATATATTCTAATCATCATTAAATTTAATTTTTAAAGTAGCAACCTTAAACATCAAATTTAGACAATTTCTAACAATATAAATCCACCAATATCTATAAATATGACCAAATCTTTATAAAAATTGAAGTCCTTATAAAATTTTAAGACAAGACCGAGTCTTCATAACAATTGAAAGACTTATTGAATTGAGACTATTCATGAAACCCCCCTTCTAATAGTAAGTCATGATTTATTTGTTGCACAACATAATTAGACTTTTTTGTCATATAAATTCAATTGTTTGACATTCTTACATGGTGTACAACTTATTTTTTCCAAGTGGGCAATATTAAATCCCCACTTGAGCTTGTTGCAAGCCCTAGAAGCCTTGGAATCATATTTCAATTGCAACAATGGCTTCATTGCATAGGACCTTGATCATTCACACAAGCCTCAAAATAGGTCAAGCAAGCCGCTATGAACCATTCACCAAGCCATCTAATGCATCTATGACTGTATTTACATTGATTGTTGATCCTCTTTTTTTCATAACAAAATTTTCTTCAAATTGAAAGTTATTTTGAATAGAGGTTCAAAAGGGGCCTCATGCTTTGCCTTCAAACCACCTCATTCTAGCCTAGGCTTTGGTGTAGGGGCACATAGTATACATGATGTAAATTGGGTTCTATGTTAGTATTTTTGTGTTCAATTCATGATTTTGTTGGTAATAAGGTCTATTGAGACCATTTTTCATGTTTTAAGTTGATTAGAATCATGTGGGGTCGGTTTTAGGTTTAGATGTCAAGTTTTGCAAAAAGTTACAAAGTTGCTCAAGCAACTTTTGCATTTTTGGTCTTTTGTGGAAGTTAAACAGTTAGATATTTGAAAAAAAGTTTGGAACTATTGGTTTTGGATTGTAAGTGTTTAAAAATTCCTTGGGATGTTCAAGGCAATCTTCTGCAGATGTTTTAGAGATAAAACAATATCAATATACTCTATTTTTTGTGTTCTACATTGTTTTATTGTGGCTACAGGAGATATTACGACACCATACGACCTGTAAATGTGATAATTTGAATTGGAATTGGTGATGGAATGAGATAACTCACATTGCAAGTGATTTCATTTATTTTCATAAAGGTTGAAGCGAGTTAGAGCCAATTTATTGTAAATTGCCAGGAAACCCTAGGTTGTGAGGGTTTGATAGAAAAAAACATGAAGTAGAGCCCATTCCACCGGTGGAAAAATATGAGAATCGATGGAATGGATGTAGGTAGATTTTTTTTGTTGTTTTTGGAGTTTGTAGAAGCAGGAGATGGATTTTGGGCAAGTTTGATGCCACCCTAGCCTAATATCACCATGTATTAGGCTTAGGTGATTAGGTAGATGTAGGGTTTTGTTGAAAGGTGAGTTGGTGATTATTCTAGTTGATAAAATATAAATATACAAACCCCATGTGACATGTTGGATACCTTGAATTGAAGTTTTGTAGTTTGGAGATTGAAGGTCACATTGTTGCTTTGTAAAACAAGCCTAAATAGGCCTAATTAGAGCATAGCAGTCCAAATTTGTGGGTGTTGTTACAAAACAACCATATCTACAATTTTGATATATTTTTAAGTGGCATAATGGGTATCAAGAATGGTGTTCACATTTTGGGTATTGGGTCTTCTCTAAAAATTTTGTGGGAAAAACCCTATTTCAAGTACTATTAGGAGAATAAGAGGATTTGTGAGAAAACCACCAAGTTAGGGTTTCAAGGTTGCAAAGTTTGCTTAATTGAGTTTTTTTTTATTAACATCCACCCTAATATGCATCAAATTAGTATCAAAGCATAGGTTTTGGTCAATAAGTAGAAGATGTTGAAGTTTGAAAGAAGCAAAGATGCCTCCTAAAAGTAATCCAGCTACTAGAGAAGTGAGAGAATTAAAAGAAAAGAATGCCAATGAGTTGAGACAAGTAAAGTAGTCTCAAGAAGCTATTCTAGCCAGACTTGCAGCACTTGAATCAAACCAAAGGAGAGGTATGCTCACCGAAGACCAGAGTGATCAAGAGGAAGAGGAAGAGGGTGAGAATGGAAACCCTCAAGGAGGAGTCCAAAGTGATGATGAGTTGGACCCTAATGAATTGAGAGTGGAAAATTTGTTGAAGGTTGTGAAAGGAGACAATCCTAAGGTGAAGATGGACTTACCCATGTATGGTGGGAATATGGATAGTGAAGAGGTGCTAGGTTGGATTGATGCACTTGATAACTATTTTGAGTATGAAGAGGTAGCAGAAGACCAAAAGGTGAAATTTTCCAAAACAAAATTAAAAGGATCTACCTTAAATTGGTGGAATAATGTGCAGGAAGAGAGGGTGAAGAAGGGAAAGTTAAAAATCAATTCTTGGGATAGAATGGTGGCTAAAATAAAGAGTCAATTTCTACTTGGTGATTATGCAATACAAACATTTAGAAGGCTACCAAACCTCAAACAAAAGGAGATGGATGTAATGGCTTATATAGAGGAGTTTCATAAGCTAAGTATAAGGGTTGGTCATGTTGAGGATGAGGTAGAGAAAGTAGCAAGGTACATGAATGGGTTGAGGTTCAATATACAAGATGAGTTGAGTCTTATCACCCCTAGAACGGTGGAAGAATGCTTTCAATTGGTAGTCAAGGTAGAAGAAAAGTTAAAAAGAAGAAAAGAGAAGCAAGGTAGGGGTAGAGGGAAAAGCTTCAGAGGTAGAGGAACATTTGGAGGAAGAGGACAGTCCCAAAAACCACAAGGAGATACAAGTGGTAATCAGGAGAAAGACGTTGAATCAAGGGGAAATTTCAGAGGTAGGAGATCAAATAGTAGAGGCGGATTTGGTGGTCAAGGAAGAGGATCAAATACATTCTCAGGAAGGTGTTATCAATGTAACAAGATTGGTCATCAAGATTGGCAATGTCTGGATAAGCAACCTTCAACTTCACATGGTGGAGAAAGGAGAACTCAATTGGTGCAAGAATAAGATAATGAGAGTGTAAACTCTCCATCTCAGCATGTTGCTCTAGAAACTAGACAATCTCTGATGATGAGAAGAACATTACTCAAAGTTCATGTGGTGAAGGAGCCTCCACAAAGAAAATATCTCTTTAGAACCACTTGCAAAGTTCAAGGTAAGGTTTGTAAATTTGTTGATTTGGGCTTCATAGATAATTTAGTTTCTTTAGAGATGGTTGAAAAGCTGAAAATGAAGAGAATACCACATCCCACTCCTTACAAGGTCTCCTAGTTGAACAAGGGACAACAGGTCCTAGTAAATGAACAAACATGGGTGGAATTTAACATAGGAGGATACAAAGATAAGATCTTGTGTGACATCATCCCAATGGATTTTTTTCATCTACTTTTAGGGAGACCCTGACAATATGACAAAAAAGCTAAACATGATGGGAAAAAGAACACCTATGTGGTTGAAAAGGATGGGATCTCATTCACCCTTACAACATTGCAAGAAGAAAGTCTCGATACACAAGTTGGGTCTAGTGTAATGTTGGTTGGGGAAAAAGAGTTTTTGAAAACCATGAAAGAAGAGGGAGGAGAGGGTTATGCCATTGTAATCAGACCAAAATTTGTCATGACAACAACAAAGGTTGATGATGTGCCTAAAGAGGTCCAAGCCTTGTTGAACAAATACAAAAACATTGTGGTAGATGAACTTCCTAGCTCTTTGCCACCAATTAGAGATGTGAGCCACCATATAGATTTCATACTAGGGGAAAACCTACCTAACAAAGCTTCATATAAAATGACTCCAAAACATAATGAAGAGATTAGGAGACAAATGCAAGAGTTGCTTAACAAGGGCCTAATAAGAAAGAGTCTTAGCCCATGTGTTGTTCCTACTATTTTGGCACCAAATAAGGGAGGAGATTGGAGAAGGTGCACCAACTCAAGGTAAATTAACAAGATTATCATAAGGTATAGGTTCCCCATACCAAGAATGGAAGACTTGATGGATTTTTTAGGAGGGGCTTGTTATTTTTCTAAGATAGACCTCAAAAGTGGCTACCACCAAATTAGAATTAGAGAGGAAGATGAGTGGAAAACTTCCTTCAAAACAAATGAGGGGTTATATGAATGGATTTTCATACCATTTGGGTTTTCAAATGCATCAAGCACTTTTATGAGATTAATGAATGAAGTTCTGAAACCCTTAATAGGTAAGTTTGTGGTTGTCTATTTGGATGATATTCTTGTTTTTAGTAAGACTAAAGAGGAACACTTGCAACATTTAAACTTGGTTTTGAAAAGGTTGAATGAAGAAAAGTTGATAAATTTGAAGACATGTGAATTCATGAAGGAGGAATTAGTCTATCTTGGCTTGTGATCTCAAAAGTCTCTTTGAAGATGGACCCTAGCAAGGTGGAAGCAATTCTCAATTGGCCTACTCCAACATTAGTAAGTGAGGTAAGAAGTTTCCATGGCCTAGCTAGCTTTTACAGAAATTTTGTGAAGAATTTCAGTCATATATGCTCTCCAATCATTGACACAATAAAAGGGGATAAAAGGAAGAAATTTGTATGGTCTGATAAGGTAGAAAAAAAAATTCAATATCTGAAACAAAGGGTAGCACAACAACCTATCTTAGCATTGCTTGACTTTAACAAAGTTTTCACAATTGAATGTGATGCAAGTGGGTATGCAATTGGGGCAGTATTGAGCCAAGAGGGCAGGTCTATTGCTTTCTTTAGTGAGAAGCTTAATGAGGAAAATAAAAAGTATTCCTCTTATGACTTGGAGTTATATGCTATGGTGCAATCATTGAAGAAGTGGAGAAACTATCTCCTTCCTAAAGAGTTCATTGTTTTTACTGACAATCATGCTTTGCAGTTCCTTAACAGTGAAGACAAACTCAACCACAGACATGTGAAGTGGGTGGAGTACATACAAAGTTACACCTTCACCATCAAACACAAAAAGGGGTTGTCAAATAAGGTGGCAGATGCTTTGAGTAGAAGAACATTGTTGGTCCAAGAAGTTCAGTTGCAGAGTGTTGGGATTGATGCTTTGAAAGGTATGCATGTAGAGGATGATTATTTTAAAGAAATTTATCTTCTTGTAGTCAATTCAATGGAACTTTTCATGAAGAGAACTTTGATTTATTGATTCAAGAAGGTTTACTATTCAAGGGTGCTCAACTTTGTATTCCCAAATGCTCTATGAGGATTAATTTGATTAATAAAAAGCATTGTGGTAGCTTAGGGGGTCACTTTGGTGTGGACAAGACTTTGCAACAAGTAAGAAGGCATTATTATTGGCCAAAGATGTAAAGTGATGATAGAAAATTTGTTGAAAAGTGTGTTATTTTTCAAAAGGCCAAGGGTTGTAGTACAAATGTAGGTCTCTATCTGCCATTGCCAATCCCAAATAGACTATGGGAATCCATCAGCATGTATTTTGTGTTGGGGTTTCCCAAAACTCAAAGAGGATATGATTCAGTGTTTATTGTAGTGGACCGGTTTAGTAAAATGGCACATTTTATACCATGTAAAAGCACAAATGATGCCTCATACATTGCAGGGTTGTTTTTCAAGGAGGTGGTTAGGATTCATGGATTGCCATTAACAATTGTTTCAGAAAGGGACAGTAAATTTATGGGTCACTTTTGGAGAACCCTTTGGAAGAAGTTAGGCACAAATTTGAATTTTAGCTCTGCCTATCATCCACAAATAGATGTGCAGACTGAAGTAGTCAATAGAAGCCTTGGAAATCTCCTTAGATGCTTGACAAAAGAACACTCAATACAATGGGATCTGATCCTTCCCCAAGCTGAGTTTGCATATAATGAATCTGTGAATAAAAGTGTTGGTAAGAGCCCATTTGAGATTGTGTATGGATTGCAGCCTAGAGGGGTGTTTGAACTCAAGGATTTGATTGGAATGGAGAGGAGTGTTGAAGGAGAATAGTTTGTAGTTTCCATGAAATAAATACACCAACAGGTTAGAGAGAACCTTCAAAAGAGTGTTGATAAATATAAACAACATGCAAACTTGAGGAGAGAGGTTCATTTCAAAGTGAGGGACTTGGTCTTAGCTCATTTGAGGAAGGAAAGGCTACCTAAAGGGAAGTATTCAAATATGCAGATGAAGAAGATAGGGCCATGTAGGGTGGTCCATAAATTTGGAGCAAATGCGTATGAGATAGAACTCCCTCTTGGAGTTGCTCTCTCTCCAATTTTTAATGTTTCTGACCTATACCCTTTTAAAGGGGATGTGATTGCAGATAAAGATGCAGGTACATCAGAGGTTCCAGATGAATATTGGATCAAATATTTTCCACCAAGTCAACCATTGAAGCTTGAGTGCATGTTAGATACCAAAGAAGTTAAAATAACAAGACACAAGGTGTACTATGAGTACCTGGTGAAGTGGAAAGGCCTTCCTATGGAGGATACCATCTAAATGATAGAGGAAGACATCAAAAATCATGGTGCAAGAGTTCAAGATCTACTCTCAGTGGAACTTGAGATTTGTTTTCCCCGGGAGTATGGTGTAGGGGCACCTAGTCTACATGATGCAAATGGGATCCTATGTTAGTATTTTTGTGTTCAAGTCATGATTTTGTTGGTAATAAGGTCTATTGATACCATTTTTCATGTTTTATGTTGATTAGAGTCATGTGGCATCGGTTTTAGGTTTAGATGTCAAGTTTTGCAAAAAATTACAAAGTTGCTTAGGCAACTTTTGCATTTTTGGTCTTTTATGGAAGTTGAATAGTCAGATATTTGAAAAATAGTTTGGAACCATTTGTTTTGGCTTGTGAGTGTTTAAATATGCCTTGGTATGTTCAATGAAATCTTCTGGAGATGTTTTGGAGATAAAACAATATCAATATACTCTATTTTTTGTGTTCTACATTGTTTTATTGCAGCTATAGGAGATAATACAACACCGTACGACCTGTAAATGTGATAATTTCAATTGGAATTGGTGATGGAATGAGATAAATCACATTTTTAAGTGATTTCATTTATTTTCATAAAGGTTGAAGTGAGTTAGAGCCAATTTGTTGTAAACTGCTAGGAAACCCTAGGTTGTGCGAGTTTGATAGAAAAAACATGAATTAGAGCCCAGTCCAACGATGGAAAAATCTGAGAACCGGTGGAATGGATGTAGGTAGATTTTTTTTGTTGTTTTTGGAGTTTTCAAAAGCAGGGGATGGAGTTTGGGGAAAGTTTGATGTTGTCCTAGCTTAATATCACCATGTATTAGGCTTAAGTGATTAGGTAGACATAAGGTTTTGTTGAAAGGTGAGTTGGTGATTATTTTAATTGATAAAATATGCATATACAGACCCCATGTGACATGTTGGATGCCCTGAATTGATATTTTTTAGTTTGGAGGTTGAAGGTCACATTGTTGCTTTGTAAAATAAGCCTAATTAGGCCTAATTGGAGCGTAGCAATCCAAAATTGAGGGTGTTGTTACAAAACAACCATATCTACAATTTTGATATGTTTTCAAGTGGCATAATGGGTATCAAGAATGGTATTCACATTTTGGTTATTGGGTCTCCTCTGAAAGTTTTGTGGGAAAAACCCTATTTCAAGTACTATTAGGAGAATAAGAGGATTTGTGAGAAAACCACCAAGTTAGGATTTCAAGGTTGCAAAGTTTGCTTAATTGATTTTGTGTTGTTAACCTCCACCCTGCTCTACATCAGACTATCATGCCCTAAATTTTGCACAAAGGACAAAAACACAACCAACAATTTTTCTTTTGAACAATGCTATAAAACACTAACAATTGTCGACCATGCATGTGCATGGTAACATACTATATGCATCAGGTCCCAAGCCTAATAAGGGATTGTTCGAGTTCCTTCATGCAAAACAAGAGTAATCCAAGTTTTTCAACATCATACTTCTGCATGCTAAATAAACCCACTAAGATTATCAGGGCAACTACAACTACTATATCTATAAACAATTACAATCTCACAAGAGATGCCATGACCTTGCTCCATTTATGGCTATTAGGTCTGTAATTTTAAAATCTTTATCAACTTGGAAAAAATCTTAAGTTATTTCAAATCAAAGTACAAATGAGTAGATCCATATCTGAGTAATTTTAAAATCTTTATCGACTTGGCAAAAACCTTAAGTTATTTTGAATCAAAGTACAAATGAGTAGATCCATAACTGAATAATTTTAAAATCTTTATCAACTTGGAAAAAATCTTAAGCTATTTCAAATTAAAGTACAAATGAGTAGAGATCCATAACTGAGTAATTTTAAAATCTTTATCAACTTGGCAAAAATATTTTAAGTTATTTCAAATCAAAGTACAAATGAGTAGATCTATATTTGAGTAAGTTTAAGATCTTTATCGACTTGGCAAAGATCTTAACGTTATTTCAAATCAAAGTACAAATGAATAGATCCATAACTGAGTCTCAATAAATGGAGAAATATGGAAGAGATGTGAGTCGTGTTTGTTGCAACCATCATGTATGCGTCGTAGTGAAAGAATGAATGAATAATTTTAATATCATCCACTAGACCATTAGCCTAGCGGACAAGAAAGATGAAGGCATAGACACACTATTACAGATCTATTGCTCGCTTTTAAATGATCACGTTCAAGTTGGATATTTAGAAGGACCAATTATTCCCATAATTTATGGAGAAGAATATCCTTTTACCAGTTACGTGTATTTATAAGAGAAGAGTTATAACAAAGAAACCCCACAAATCACACTGAGTTATGCGCAGGTTAATAAATAATATGGATCTTCACCTGTTACAATTTGAGGTATTGAATCCATCTCCCATCTCGCATGTTTCCCTTGAAGCGACTTGGAAGTTCTGAAAAACTCGTCACTGAAGCTCTTAGATTCGGGCCAAATGCCTACGTTGCATCACATTTATTTGTTGTCGTACATTCTCTTCCTTTTCCATCATATGATATGTAGTATGACTATGAAGAATCCAGTATGTTCTATGAAATGTCTCATTCATGTTGTCAAATATTGTACAATCATCCATCCAATTTACACACTTGACATAGGTACATGTAAATAAACTTTAAACTTTTCATTAAGTGTTTTGCATGTAAGGGAATGACATTTTTTTTGTAATCAATATATTTTTTCTTGTGAAATCTATTTTTTAAAATACATGTCTATAATATTTGAAGATATGAAGAGTATAGGGGAGAGGGGCCCAAAGTAGGGCACCCTAACTTTGGAGGTCCACGTGGACAAAAAAAATTCTAAGTTTTCCCACCACATCACCCTGTGAGTTGTGCATCTGTTAGTTTATTTTTAAAAAAAAATTAGGAGCACCCTACCACCTATCACACCCCTATTTGTCTGAGGTGTTCAAAACAGGCTCATTTTTCCCTCCATCTGAAAGTGGAGCTCATTCGCCAGCTTAGTTAGCACACAAATCTACGTGCTTTGGATTGGATGGACGCATGGCTTCCAACAGCCTCGCCACCATAAACGACCAATTTAGAGCATTAACTCTTCATCGCCTCCTTCGTTACCTCCACTATGCAACTTGCCTTATGCATCCCTCCACATTTAATCGGATTGGCAAGCGTGTATAACATAGATCAAGGTTCATTTAATGCTCCACATTCTCGCATATCCCACTCATTCTCATCCCTTTTGTTTGTGTTTATTTTGGAGTGTTCATTTGGTTACACACATATACTGGTTTGGCTCCCCACGATTAGTTGTTCGACTCTCCACACTTCTTTGTTCGACTCTACACTCTAGACAACTCCCTTTCTCTTTTAGGTGAGGTTTTCAATCTCACGCAGCGTATACCAGTGTATTTCTATTCAATGGTATTTTGCCATGCACTTATATTATTCTGTTATTTTTTGCACAAACTTTCATTATGCAGATTTATCTTTGAAAAAGATTAATAGTAGCAAATGTGGGGAGAGTTTCACTGGCTTTCATATACTATATACTCGCCCATGCACTCGTAATCTTGTGTTCTTCATTGGATGACATTTTAACTAGTTTTTCATTATTATTAGATTCTTTCGATAAAATATGTAAATTGTTTCACTGGCTTCTACCATTTACTTCTATTCTGAACTGGGTTTAACTGGTTTAATATGCAAATATGGAATGGGTTTATCTGGTTTTTCATTATTACATTGTTATTCTGAAATATGAAAATGGTTACTATTTTAACTGGGTTTTCATTATTACATTGAAAATGGTTACTAGTTACTAGTTTAATATGGAAATATGAGAATGGTTACTAGTTTAATATGGAAATATAAAAATGGTTACGGGTTTACCTAGTTTTTCATTATTACATTGTTATTTTGAAATATGAAAATGGTTACTGGTTTTAATTCCAAAAGGGTTTTGGTGGTTCACAATTATAGGGTTTTCTGCCATGCACTTGTATTCATGTGTTCATCATTGCACAAAATTTAAGTATGCATTTTTCCTTTAATATTTGTTTGTTATTCCCAACTATGAAAATGGTGTCACTGCTTTTCATTTTGAATATATTCTGCCTTGCAATTCTATTATTTTGTTCTTCCTTGCACAATAGTTCACTCTGCAAAATTTGCTTTTTATATTTGATTGTTACTACCAATATAGAAAGGGTTTCGGTGGTTCACAATTAGAGGGCTATCTACCATGCACTTGTATTCATGTGTTCATCATTGCATATACTTTAACTATGCAATTTTCCTTTAATATTTGTTTGTTATTCCCAAATATGAAATGGCTTTCATTGCATTTCATTTCGAAGATTTTGTGCCTTGCAATTCTATTATTTTGTTCTTCCTTGCACAATAATTTCCTTCCTAAGTAATCCACCCTTCTCCTAATACCTAGTCCAAGGAATGACTCTTCTCCAATCCTTAACAATTCATATTTACCATCTATTTTTTGTTGTCTTCCTGCCAAATCACTAGAGAGGCCTACAAAGTCCACATGTGCACAAAAAGGTCTAAATGTGCCACAAAGCTACATCTACAAAAGAGATAAACATTGAATGAAGCCTTATATGATCAAAATATATACGATATATAGTGGATGATTTGATTCATGCACATCATGTATATCTTGAACATATAAGACTTATATGTATGTATATCTATGTTCATCATATTACAATAGAAGTGCTCATTCCTATTAACTTAAAACTCCTTTCAATGTATATCAATGTATATCACTTGCATATAAATAGAGACTAAGTGTTGCACAATAATTCACTTTGCAATTTTCCTTTTCTACTTCATTCTTACTATGAAATATGGATAGGGTTTGATTGGTTGTCCTTTATAAGGTTTTCTGCCATGCACTTCTATTTGTGTGTTCATCATTGCACAAACATTCACACTGCAAATTGTTTTTTATATTTGTTTGTTATTCCAAAATATGAAATTGGTTTGAGTGGTTCTCATTTCGAAGATATTCTGTCATGCAATTGTATTATTCTATATATATATATATGTATAGTTAAAAGCATTCAAAATTGGATTCATTTTATTGATTACCAACTTGACAACATGGTGGATAATTGGGCCTCCTTTACCCCAATATCTAAATTAGGTTGGAATTCCCTCTATTTTTTTGTATGGTGAGCCCCTATACATATCATATAAAAGAGAGAAGTTTGAATATATAAGGGATAGATATGCAAACCAAACACTACTTTATAAAAATAACCCATTTTTAGAAAACTACTTTTAATTATGGTTTATTTTTTCACTTTCCTTCATATAATCTTACATAGAATTGTCTTTCTATTTACTAGATCACATAACTAAAGATTGAACATATTAAATTCTAACATAATTTTCCTCATATGTACTTGCATTTGAACATATTAGAGGTGTAGCATTGAGCATTTTAACATAGCATGATGTGTATTGGTAGAAAAGGTGAACACAAATAGTTTGAGGCGACTTATGTATAACAATTTAAATTTAGATAACATACAAGATTGAATCTGGTATGATCCATTCAAATTGAAACTGTATCCATATTGATAATATGCCACAATGTTAGGCTAGCTCTAAACTATAAATAAAGGAAAAATCAAATCAATGACATACCATTTAATATTTGGTATCCTATTCAACTAAAGTGAATTTTTTCAATAAAAGGACTTCCCAAGATGTGGCATGGTGTGGGAAAGAAATATTAATTCAATGCATATATAAAATAAGACAAGGGTGTAACATACTAGGATAAAAGTATAAAACAAAGCATTAGAAAGTTACACAAACAAAGAGGTAACGTCATGGCACAATTCAAAATATAAAAAATATATGCATTTGATACAAACTAAATGAATTATTGTATCAATTAGATAAGGGTGCACCATATATGTAATTTTAATTCTATAGAACTAGTAGAGAACTAGATAAAGTGAAATGCAATATCAACAAACTACTTGTAATGAAATATTATGCGTGTTAAATTTAAATAAAATTCAATTTTAATAAGATAGAAATGAGCCAATGTATCAAGGGTATACTTGCATAATAAGAAGAGTAATAAATACAAATATGTCACAACTAATATAAATATTAGGGCATTGTGAGGAAATGTTGAAAAGAGATCATAATGAAGCATGGTGTAAGGAGATATAGAGCCAAGGTAGATATTTAAGAGTCCTACATAGGAATGAAATAATATATCAACATATAATGCATGATTATAGACTATGGCACTTACCAATCTAATGTGAAGGCAAGTTGAGGCTAGTGGTGTATGTTTTTGAATAATATAGTTAGTTAAAAGAAAAAAGGAGGTAAGTTTTTTATAAAAAAAGTCAAAAAGTAGATGAAATATTCTGAGAAGGTGAAATAAACATTATAAAGCTATGACCATTATTATTTTTTTTTTTTTTTGAGAAAGTGGGATTTTTTTTTAAAGAGTAGTTAAAATATCATAGGAAATCAAATGTGAATATTAAAAGGTAAAACAACTACTTTTAAAAGATAAATGTTAGTGGAAAAAATATTTAGAAGGTGTAAAAAATATTATAGGGAAATATTATTATATTATCTTCATGTTTTGAAATGAAAAGTTCACATGGAAGGTAAAAAAAGGAATGAGTTTTATTTATTTTCAAGTGATTTTTAAGGAGGAATATTTTGAAACAACAATCACATCATCAATAATAACTCTTTTCCTCTTCTTTTTGGCTTATCTCTCACCTTTTATATATATTAAATATTTTGCAATTTTAAGTAGGATCAATCATTATATAGAACTATGTTACTACTCATTTCTAGTTTGTTAATTTTATTTTCTTCGTTCTATTATTTTTTTCTCTAACCAGGGAACTTCAATATTTATGTCTAGGTAACTAGATTCCATATTGCATGTACATATTTTGTGAATATTTTTTATAAGCATTATTAAAGGCTATATTTTAAATCTTCTGACTCCTATACATGTTTATGACTAAAATGATTCTTAATACATGTTTATGTTATATATTTATTAATATTCATTGACTATGGTACATGGTGTGTTGCAAAGCTCTAGATCTAGTAAGGTTATAAAGATATGTCTATTCAATGTGATCATTTGTATTTTCTAATTTGTAAGTATATACTCTAGAAGTGGTCAAATCCTTGATATGTCATCATCATTTTTATTTGTGTGGGAAGATGTTTTGGGAGGATTGTGGCTAGTAAGAACTAGAATGGTGGTTAGTTTTGAAGAAAATAGAGGATATTCAAGATAAGGGAATAACATTGAATGATGATATTAAAAAGGATGGATACATAAAAAAAGCATAAGTTAGACCTCAAAGAGTTAGGAAATATGTAGAAATTATGGAACTTGATTAATGAGTTTAGTATATTTCTTGACTCTTTATTTTATATCTGAAAGGGATGGAATGATGAGGCTAAGTCATGAATTCAAAATGTGCTTCAACCACTTAGCCCTTATTTGTGACCACTAAACTCACAAATTTTATACCAAGGATATATATAATACAATATCATATCCACGTTCATCAATAATCAATTAGGTATCTATATGTACAATATGATGTTAGGAATTACCTAGAGTCAAAATATCTCTTACAAAAAAATCTTGTAAAGAGTAGGAGAGTTATCTATGAGGCTTACATTAATGAAATGGGATAGTTGTGAGTTTCTCCATCACTATTTTACTATTTAAAAATATGTCATGTTTAAAATTTAAAGAATTGGAGCTTGAATAAAGTATTTACAATAATTACCCAAGAATATCATGTGGATAAAGTAATATGATCAATAGGATTCTAAAATTCTTCACCACAAAATTTGTGACACCCTTCTTGTGTCTCAACCAAGATTTTATATGATCTTGAAATTGAACATTAGTTTTTTCAACACTAGATGTCCAAATTTGGGGCACAATATTCCTCATATACCAACAAACATTTAAGGTTAACATGATCAAGAATATAAATCCTATTTTGATATGTAAATAAATTACCATATTCAAATTTATACCCATGAAAATGATATTCCTTAAATTTAAACATAGGGTTAAAAATATCCTTTGATAGTGGGTAGCATTACCAAATGTCCTATAATTTTTCACATGAAAGTGGTTGTGTGAAAAACATATTTTCCTATATATTTTTATCTTTATTTTGTAGGGTTTTCTCTATACATATTATATAGTTTAATCCTTATGATTCTCAATTAACTCTATCTTGGCACAATGGAATTTGACTATGCTATTTTACTACACCTATTTCTCAAAGCTTTCTCATAATGTTTCTCTCAAGGATGAGTATTTGAATTACATGCAATACTAGTTCAATTTCTTAGTTTATCTTCTCCATGTATGACAAAAGCTTCTATATTTCATGTTTCATGTTACTATGCTTACATTCTTAGATAACTAGTATATGAGCAAGTTGGGTTATGGCCTATAGTGGAATGTTCAGTTGAAATTTAATTTTTTATTTTGTATGTTTATATCCTAGTTCAAATTTATGACATATACAAAAGACATAGAATACCTATTGTTTTAAGCAATCTAACCAAATAGAATTTTATGCAATAAATACTTAAATTTTGTAAACTAAATAAACTATTTGATATTTAAATTAAAAATTAAATTTATTTCTCTTTGAAATTGTTTTGCATCCTTTCTTCATTTTATTACTTATCCTTTCCTATTAAGTATGATATATTGTCTTATTTTTCCCCTTTATTTTTATTTCCCTTATCCTCCTTCACAAAATATGTACACAATTTTCTTAGCAAATATCCTACCCTTCAAACAATCCTAAAAATGTAAAATATGTGAACATAATTTTTTTTTTTTGAATATTAGGTAATCTATGATGCTCTCTTTATATAGGGAATATTGTAATATATTTTTAGATTGGCTAAAGAACCTTCAAATGTATGTCCTTGGATGCCTTTGTTTGAAGGTCCTTTGAATGAAGGTCCTTGGAATGGGCCTTCCCATCTTGACCCTCAAATTCTACTCATTGTAAAAGTGAAAAAAAAAATTAAAAAAATGAATCCCTCATGAATTAATATATCTCTTATAAAATATGCAAACCCCAAATCTATATGAATTTTTTCAAAACTTTATAATAAAGAAATTAGATAGAATAATCATTATTTAAATAAATATTAAAAATACATTAAACTAATTAACTTTTAATTAAAAAAACTGATTATTTTAGTATTTAATTTATAATTGTAGATATTTAGTGATATATGCCAATTTATTAGCATTGGTTGAGAATTACAAAATCATCAATTTTTTTATATTTCCTAGTATATTAGCTAATTTCTTATATTTTATAGTTTTCTTTTCTATCACAAAATCTAGATAGCTTTCAAAAAAAATTATATCATTTCCAAAAATGCATGCTTCATAACAACACCTGCACTTAAACTATTGGAAGAGTTGTCACTAACATCTACCCTACAATGGCATTCTTATAGGAGGCTAGCACAAAAATCCATGGCTTATCAAAAACAAACAAAACACAAAAATCCATGGCATGCTTATAGGAGGCTAGCACAAAAACTAATGACCACAGGACCCGTGAGCTTGTACCTCATTTCAGACGCACATACCCATACATAAGGGTGTGTGTATATTAAATGTTTTCAAAATGGTCAGTTGGCTGCAACAGTAGCAGGCATCTTTCAACTCATAACAGATCATACTTCTTGCCTTACCCTGGGTTGTCTCTGCAAGTTGTACCACGCATTAAGCTCAGCATTTTGTCTTCTTACAACACAATCCCTGCTAAACGCTGTCCAGTCATTTTTACAATGGGTTGGAAACAGTGCTGCTTTTCAGACTTCTGAAATAACTGCTACAACAATTTGTACAATTGTCTTCAAGCTTAGGCTGATTTGTTCTATATATTTATCTTCAGAGCTGTATGCTGTGACCTAAAAAAAATGTTCATTAAGAGGTTTTGCAATATGAGGATGCATCAGGCTGCCACATTGATAATGATTTTGCTCCTCCTGCTGCATCAGGATGCCCATGTATCCTCTGCTTCAAGACTATTGTCATCTGGTCTGTCACTTCTCTTTCAACCATTGTGCACATTAATATGTTTTGAGTCATTTACGGTGATCCTTATTTCAGTGGAGAAGGAGCCAAATTTGTCTTCTATTGTTTCATTTTATAGGACTTATTATATCTATATCGATTTAGAGGATAAACATCTAGATTTCTAGATTAACAACCTTTTTCAACAAAGAGCAAATTTTTTGTAATTGTATTTTTGTTATTAAACTCAAAATTTGTAATTGCAGACAAGAGACATGAAATAGGCAAAGCCAACAAATTTCCTGACCAACACTACAAGGTAACATTCATTTATTTCTCGTCAAAAGTGTTTATCTAATAAAAAAAACGTTCGTTCATCTCTGATCAAAAGCATTTATCTAATAAAAAACATTCATTTATTTCTATAAAATTGTTAACATGTCAGTTAATGGTAAAAAAATCTTGGCATATGCTTAGTTAAGGTTGATAAACCCACTTGACTGATCTCTGTGAAATTGCAGGTTTCAGAGCATACCAACAAGGAAACCAAATGCCAATCCATGGGTGGAAAAGAAACTTGTGAAGATGAAGAGTTCTATCACACTGATTACATCTATACTAGTTTTACACCTGGGCATTAGAATTTTTAGAGTGAAGATATATAACCAACATTTTTGGCTGTAAACTTGTCAGATTATTCCTCTAGTGCAACACTGCACTTCTATTAATTTAGGCAGTGTCTTCTCCACATTATATGCACACTATTTTACTATATATCGTAATTCAGTACATGTATTAACTTGATGTTGGTTTTCATTTGAACTACCTATTTATAGAAATCTTTTGAATCATTTTTTAGAAAGATTTATGAAGTATTTTCTGTATGATAAAAAACATGCAGACTATCTGCCTTTTCCAAGTTTGCCAAATTCAGATCTGTTTTCTTTATCTTGTTTTCAGAAAATTTACTCTGCAAAAGAATCTGGATAATCTTTCGTCCAGTTTAATTAGATAATTTTCTACTTGCCAATGCACAGTACTGTGACTCAGTCTCTGGTTTTCAAGCCCTTGAACTGTATAAAAGTAGATAAAGGAAAATAACCATCCATGGAGGAATCGTATAAAACTTCTGTTTTTTTTTTTCTACTAAATTCTTACATAACCTAACCTACTGATCTCCATTGTTCAGAGACTTTGGATTGTAATATGGAACTAGTATATATATCTTTAAGATAATCTATATAAAAGGTGTCAAAGATATTATTGCAGTTAAACAATGAAAATAAAATGTTGTGATTCTATGGGCTTTAAACAATTAAAAAAAATCACTATAGATGAAATAGATTTTTGTTTTCCTGATTTACTAATCATTTATATATCTTGTTGCCATTGTAGAACTACACCTACGGACATAATTAGAAAGATCTACTTCTTGTAAATTGAAATGAAAAGATCCGACTTGTATTGAGAAAGTCCATATTCTTGTGCTTCAGCAAAAGGATCTGATATAAATGAACAGTTCCCCAGAGTATGATTCAAGTCAAATTCGTTGCTCAGTTTGTTCACTCTCATAGTATATTCAGGATCATGTTTTATAGTCTTTGGTCCAGCAAAACATCCATACTTTGGCACTATGTTATTTAGAAAGGATATATTAACTGATTTACTCTTTCAATCCGTTTGTCATCTCTATATGATTTAAGAGGAGAAAAGCGAATTCACTAATTTCTTGTCTATGAATTATTATTTTTAACTAAATTTATTTTATAGTGAGGGATTTCAGTGGGTAAATTTGTTCTATGATATTTTGATACCTTTTCTTCATATTATTCTTTTTAAATATTTATTTTATGCTATGTACTTTTAAGTGTTTATTTTTTATTTCCATTTCAATCACATCAAAGCTTTGAATAATTTTTTTTATTAGAGATTATGAAAATAAAATAATTAAAATTATATTTTATATTATAATTTAAGGTGATTAGTTATTTTTCTAATTATTGTTAAGTGAGACTAATTTGATGTATGAGATCATCTCGATAGATGCCCATAAATTACTCTCCTATAAATTATCTTATATATTACTAATAAAGTGTACATACTATATATCTCTATTTTTAAAATTAAACATATATTTCTTCTATGGTGTACAAACACTTTTTATCATTAGATCAAATTAAAACTAATTAAATATATTGTAAGCCCTATATTAATAGCATAATCAATTCTTCTCTATGTCATCATGAAAAGTAAAAGTAAAAGTGAATAAACTTTAATTTCAAAATTTCACCCAACTTGTTATCTCTTAGGCCTGAACCCCCTCCCTTTCACTATGTTAATCTCAATAACTAAGAAAAATATAAATAAAATTTCCCTCTTTAGACCTAAACCTCGTCCCTTTTCTGAGGAGAAAAATATTTAATTATTTTCACTTAGGTAGCTAATAACGATTTATGTTCACCTTGACTTTTGGTACACAACAACCACTACTAGTACTACCTCATCACCTCTTGATTGGTATTAGTTATGTGCCACCTCTATTTAGTTAAGGCTACCTTTGTCATAATTAGATTGAGTTAATTGATCCATTGATTGGCAATTAAACTCTTGACCTCTCAATTAGATTGATTTAATTCACCTCTTTATTAGGTGTGACTAAGATTTAAACTTGTGATCTCTTTCACATGTCATATTTTTTATTCATGCATCTAAAAGTCGTATATATTTTGTAAGAAATCATGTGTATTGTATATTCTCATAACCTCTTTTGGCTTTCAAGAAATATTTCTCAACTAAGACAAGGGGAATAAGATATCTTAGGCATAGAGAAGGAAACACCAACAAGGAAATAACATATCTAGGACAATTCATAGGAGTAGGGATTCTCCTCTTCTTATTTGAGCTCTACAAAAACATAGGAGGGTGATCCTTATGGTGTCACACATAGGAAAATTAAAGAGATGAAAAATAATAACTAATGCCTTGACTACCATGCTCTTATTTATTCCTAAGTAGACCTTTTAGACCTCACAACTAGTAAATATAAACAAGTTTACAAGTACACCTAAATATAACAAATTTCACTCACAGAAGAATCCCCTTAAAATTTTCATACACACATGAATCTTGTGAACTTGTCACTATAGCCCTTTGATATTTTTCTAGCATAAGCTCACTAATAATATATATTACTAAATCAATGGGTTATAAAGGTAAGTAATACTTCTACATGCATCTCCCTCTAAGCATTTCATTCATGTGTAAATTCCTTAAGATATAAAAAAGTTATAAGATTGAATTGTACATATAGGAAGAGTAAGAGAATATACTACAATAGAAATAGAAAGATGTTCTTAATGAAAAAGAGTACATGATCATCTAGACTAGTGCCTATCATATTGGGAAACAAAGTTACAACTTGAAAGAAGGAAAGGCAACCATATGGGATTGTAATAGGAATTAGAAGTTCATAAATTTATGCATATCATAACAATAATTAAATGTTACACTATCATACGCACTTAACAATCTAGATCTAAAATTAGCAATACCCATAAAATAATTTTTAATGTGTTATAACGCTAAAATATTGAAAACCTCCTCATTACATCAAGCTATCAAAAGTGGTAAAATAAATTCATAAAATAGTTTTAATTAATTCCCTAAGTTATTAAATCCTACCATGGATACATATGATCATACAACTACAAATAAAAGCTATGCATCCTTATAGCCAAGTACAAAATAAATCCATGCCTTGTAACATTATAACATACTTCTATTGATGCCAAAGAATACATTTATAGGCCAGATGGACATGAAATTATCCTAGAGACCAACCTCAAATATGTTTTTCACTCATGCATATATACCATTTTTATTACAATATATCTCATGGTGTAGGAGAGTAGTTCATTCAAGTCCACATAGTCACCCACATGGCCTACATACATCAACATATTAGAAGGACAATGACAACAAGATGAATAATTTATCTTGGATCACACAAAATCTATAGTATATGGGGGAAGGAGGCCATGTCCTCATTATTTTAGAGGAATGTTGACAAGACATTAGCATGTAGAAATTTATAAATCATGAAGGAAGTCACCAACACTAGACTTTGCATTCAATTATATAAATTAATGAGCCATTGGGTCAAAGAATACCTACTTATATGACTAGAAACCTTTGTAATAACACCAAGCATGGCTCAATATATTCTTCAATATGTTACCATGTTTTTAAGGGTTATCAATCAACATATACATTTCCTTTGAAGGTGGAGGGGAGTGTAGGGATCTTCATTTTCATCATCATTGGCTAAAACAAGGTGTAGAATCACCAAAAATCAAGAATTAGGGAATTGAGAAATTAAAGTTATCAATGCCTAATACATTCAAACAAGACCATAGATATAGACAGAACATCAATGACTTCACATTGATTAAAAAAAATAGGCCAACCACTTACTGACACATTTCCAAATGGCTCTACAATAGTTAAAAGTCATAAACTTGAGCATGGTAATTTATCATTTGATAGTGCATGTAATGCCCCTTAGTTTTCCTTGTCTGGAAAGCTTCTTGGATTTCATCTAGACTTTATGATGTTGTTTATCTCGACCTTATGTTACTATTTGATAGACTTTATGATGTTGGATGTTACTTGGACATGGTGATGTTTTGATGAGTTGATGTTGTGACTGATTATTTGTTTATGACATGCTTTTTGTTTAACATAGTTGTTTATTTGAGTTGATAATGATATATGCTCATTTGTTGATTAATTGATGTTTTAATTTCATCAGTCTTGATGTGACTATATTGGTGAAGGGGACGGGATTGCATCACTAGCTTGCGAGCACCTGAAAATTCCATGATTCTCTCTTCATGGTGTGTATGATTTATTATTTGGATACATGTACAACATATGCTTTGTTTGTAGGTTTGCAGGTACAGGACAACGACTTCACCTGGATTCATGGGTCTAAGCGTGTCCACTACCCAACAATAATGTCGATTGGGAGATAGTAACAGGTTTACCTAGTCAAACCTAAATACCCTAGTACAGTGTGTTGTTAGTTCATGTATTGGTTGTATTCTTTATCCACGTTTGCCTTGTTATTTTATTTATTGTGCAAGGTTTATTTGTTAGAATTAATTTATAAATGTTATGATTGGTTATTTAATTAATCTAGATTATTGATGTTGAGGCTTTATAATTGATTAATTAATTAATTTAATTTATGTTATAAAGTTATTTTATTATTAGATTAATTTTGATTTGAGATGAATAAGTTATTTAAATTTCAAATGCATAATTTATCTGTAAAAGATCTTTGGAAATATTTGTGGTTGTTGTAGAAAAGATATTTGTTTTGTAACTGGAAGTTAGAAGATATTTACTATAGTAGTTGAAAATTGATTCCCAGAGAGAATTATTGGGAGGGATGAAAAGAGGTTATTTCATGAAAGGAAGGGGTTATTTTGGGTTGTTGAATTTTTTTGGGGGTTGTTAAAATTTTGGAAATAGAAGCTCTCGAAAATTTTGGGGATCTAGTTTTGTTGCATTTCTTTTGGTTCTAGATTATTTTTATGTTCTCTGGAAAGTGGTAATTCTAGGAAGAGGCTTTGGCAAAGTTGGAAATTGAAGGGAAAGCTCTGCACTAAACTTCAAATCAACAAATCTTCTGGAACAGGTTCCTTATTGCTTTTGTAAATTTAATTTGAAAAGGCTATTTAAATTATAATTGTTCTACAAATTGGAAAGGTTCCTATAGAAGAGGATTTCTTTGTTTGCAGAAGCTTTGTTTTTTTTAAAACGATTGCTGAGAATATTTACAACCTCTGTAGAAAATATATTTTAGATCCTCTGTTAAAATTGAGTTTTAGAAATGGATTTATACAGAAGAAAATTATAGTTAAATTTTAGAAGTCTCTGTTGAGATTGAATCGAAACTATAGAAAATTGTAATCCTTTATGTTAAGATTATTTAAATATTCCCTATAGAAAATGGTAAATTACCATGAAAGATATATATATATATTAATAAACATATATATTCTAAAAGTATATAAATTTTTATTATGAATTTTAATAAACATTAAAAACTGATTTTTTGACCAACCTAATGTGGTAAAAAATATGATCTTTAATAAATCTAGCTAATGAGGCCTAGAATGTGACACATCTTTTGGATTTGAAAAAGGATAAATAGTTTGAGAGTTGTGAATTTTTTCTCAATATGTATATCTATTAGGAATTCAAACATAGTGTACATAGAAAATTAATAATAAGTAACTATTAAAATTATAACAAGGTATATACATTATATTTTTGGAATTGTGATAGTTTCCTCAAAATATAAAAAATCTTTTTATTTAATTAAATTTGGTTACAAAAAAGTTGATCAGCTTTAAGGACAAAATTGTGCAAAATTTTAGGATAACAATAAATGGGCAGTTTTTCAAGTTTCTTTGGCATGTTTTAGGACCCCTGATTGTCTAAATCCAAGGTAAAATCAAGGCACTTTTGAAGGGAATCCATATCTGAGTTATAAATATTAACTCTTTCTCTATTTGAATATAAAGTTAAGACTAAATGTTAGCAATTTTTCATTTAGTAGGTTATTTTTTCCATTCTCACTATTTGACCCATCATGATCTCACACTCACCTTGCCAACAAGATCAAATGATCCCACCACCACCATAAGCAATGCATGACATGAAATCATTCACCCTAACTTGAACACATTGGAAAAGAGCATGCCTATGCTAAGGAAACATATGCTAGTGAATGCAATGGTGGGGCCATAGACTTGAAGCTACCTCTCAATCAAAAAACATAAAGCGCACTAGGATCAAAATGTTCTTAGAATCTAAACCCTTGCAATCATAGAAGGAAATGAAAACCTCAATTTACATGGAAGAATAACATTTGGAACATGTTGAGGAGGTTTTGTGGTAGTAATAGAGTAGACTACGACATAAGTAGACACCAAAATAATTAACATTTTGACTCAAGGAAATTATAGACTACAATTTACTTGTGAGCTAAGGTCTATAGGAATTCGTAGAACTCAAGAATGTTTTGTTTGCACATACAATTGGATTTCAAGTCATATTACACTCTACTATCTTAATTTTCCTCCACTAACTAGTCCTTCTAGGCTACAAGAATCTAGCAAAGTCTCCTAAGAGACATAAGAGTAAAAAGGTTTCAAAATTTTATCGATCATTTTTTGGAATCTATAGTACCTAGGACCATTTTTTCTATTCTTATAGGTGGATTTTGGTTTTGAATACACTAAACTATCTCAATTCCCCATACCTCCATATTGCTTGACCTTGGAGACAATGAATGCTTTCTTACAAAATACATATTTTTCATTCAATACAAGGGTGCTTGGTGCTATTTTCTTCTTTCTACACCTTGTGGGACAAAACTAAGGGTACAAACACATCAAGGTGGATGGGTGAATTGTATTGGATGTCTTGTTTCATCATCAAAATATATTGGTCCTTCTAGTCTACACCAATTCAACAAAGTATTTTAAGAGACTTAAGAGAAAAATAGTATCAAAATTTGATGGAGCATTTCACAAAATTTATAGCACCTAGGAATGTTCTATTCACACCTATAGGTGGATTTTGGTTGACTACACTAGCCTATCTTTATTTCTATCAACTCCATATTCTTTCACCTCGTTGACAATGAATGCATTATTGTAAATGCCTTGAAATGAAATTCAATGAAAGAATGGTTCCATTTTTTTTATTTCTATGCCTTGTGGGACCAAATTGAACACACAAACACATCAAGGTAGGTAGAGGATTGATAGTGGAGACATCATTCCATCATCAAAGGGTCTTGGTCCTTATAAGATACATTGGTTTGGTAAAGTCTCTTATGAGATCTAAGAGTAAAAAAGTGTCAAAATTTAATGAATTATTCTTAGAATTTGTAGCACCTAGGAATGTTTCATTCATGTGTTTTGATGGATTTTAGGTCTAAATAAACTAACCTATCTCAATTTAACTCAACTCCATATTTTTTAATGATGCAAATCAAAAAGAGATGAGTCTTACTAGATTTATCCTTTACGTAGCTAAATCAAATTAGACTCACACACACAACTATCTCATTCACCAATTTAATTGAGCATAATTAAATGAATGATAGATGTAAAATAATTATATTTTGCTATCCAAATCTATACAGGCATGCAAATGCAATTCCAATTAATGATGTTTGTTTTGTAATACAAAATTCTTCAATCAATTACTCTTTTAAAATCTATTCACTCTTGATTTTCTCTACCACAACTCTCATGTCTTCTCATACACATTTTTTTCACTTTTTTCCTCTGTGAACTGGCTTAATTCATTTACCTCTCTTACCAACCTCTTTCAACTCAATTTTATTCATTCTACACCATTCTTATGGTGGACGACATGTATAATTTCTATTTTGTGGCACATATATATTTATTTGGTCTTAGTTTCCTTATTTCTTATTCAATCTATGACCCCCATACTCATCTTCTTCCTTTGCAATAATTATCCCATGTATCTCATGTTGCGGCTCCATCCTTCTCATTTTCTTGCATTACCTCCCATTGTCAAAAGGATGTGTGCACGATATTTGTGTTTGTGTCTCTTTTCTATGGAAAAATTATGTCTACTTTAATATGATAGCCTCTTCTTCCTTGGGTGGCTTCCCCTCTACCCAAGACCCCTAGTCTTCTTGTCTTCTACATCTCTATTTTATATTTCTTTATCTACTCTATGGCATGGCATACATGCCCATCATACATATATTTTTCCAATATTGTATAGTTTTTTTTATTAGCATTCAATCATTACATATTATTGTTGCCCCCATGTATATTTTTTAATTCTTGGTTTAAATTCTCATTTTACTCCCCAATCAGATGAGAAAATATTAATCTTCTTCTTTGTGGCTCTCTCACTTCTTTTATCCTATGTTGAATTTCCTTTTCCTCTTCCTTACACACCCCTCTACCACAAATTTTATCTGCCTTTAAAATGAATCTAGTAAATTTACTCAAAAGCCAACAACTTATCAATTTTACTTAAAATTGATTTGGAAATAAAACAAAATAAAGGAATTCACACTCAACCATTTGAGAATTTAATAATCAATTATTCCAAGGCTAGAGTTGACCTACGAAAGTTTTAAGGAAATTCATTTCAAAACATTGAACCTTCACAATGCATGTTGGAAAAATGACATTTTTTCAAATGAAATGACAATAATGTTTCTTTGTGTGCTGCATCCATAGACCATAGATCAAAAATCAAATTACAAATCTGAAATGAAAACCAAAACTCAACAAATAAAACTAAAACATTTTTTGGTTTATATGGATTGTCATATGCTCAAGATGCTCCTACATTAGATACAACAAGTAGGAATATGTTTGATGAGTGTGCAATTGATGAAAATTTTAGCAATGTCTGAAATGAAATCTCAAACTTTTCCAAATCTGAAGTATTGACCCAAGAAGCCTCATCCACTGCACAGTTCTTCCAATCAACCAAATATTCCCAATATTCCTTCCTCCCTTTTCTCTTGTCTATGTGGGAATAAATTATATTAATCTCCTCAAACCTCTTCTTTGACAATTGGTGTATCCATTCGAGTGCATCCTACAAGTTAGAGGTGTCATTTATTTCCTCTTTATGGTATGGATATAAATCAATAACACTGAATATTGGTTAAATATCAATGCCCTCAATCTTATATGTATTTGACAAGAACTTTCGTAAAACATTGCACAAGCCTTTTTTTTCCACTTCAGCTTATTGTATGTTCCCTATGGGAACTTTTCCTTTTATAATTGTACCATCACCAAGTCACCAGTATGAAATTCCTACACTCTCCTATATACATCAATATGTTCTTTGTATTTGATGGCACTCTTTTATAAATTTTCCTTTGCTTCTTTGTGCAAATCATGGATATACTCCATAAAATATTTCAAACTAGCACTCTTCCTTCCTAAATATGCACTATCTCTCAATTCATCAACTCCTCAAGGAATATATCCATATACAATCTAAAATGGAATTCTTCGTACACTCCTATTAACTGAATTATTATATGCAAACTCTTCTTGTGTCAATATCAAACCCCACTAATTGGGTTTGTCACCTACCAAACACCTCAATAAATTACCCAAACTTCAATTCAAACCTCGGTTTTACCATCAGTTTGAGGATGGTAAGCTTAACTAAATCCCAATTGTGTTCCCATTTTCTTCCACAAAGTATGCTAAAAATGGCCAACAAACTTGGTGTCCCTATTTGAAATAATACTCTTTAGCAAGCCATGTAACTGAATTATCTCCTTGAAAGAAAATTTCTCTATGGGGGAAGCATCACTACACTTTTGACATGGTATAAAATGAACCATTTTTGAAAATTTATCCACAAAAACAAAAATTGAATAATTACCTCTTTATGTTTGTGGTGGCCCCAAAATAAAATCCATAATAATATACATTCACACTATCTCTTCGGTATCAATAATGGATAGTACAATCTGGTGTTTTACCTCACTCCTTTAGCATGCTAACATATCCAGAAACTTGCACCTTCCTTCTATGTATTTGCACTCATCCCTAGCCAATAGTAACTCTCATCAGTCATTGATGTGTTTTGTCCACTCCAAAATGTCCACTCAAACGCCCACCATGTTTCTCTCTTATCAACTTCTCCCTCATTGATCCTTGAGGTATACATAACCTCTTCTTTTTAAACAACAAATTTTCTCAAATAAAATACTCCAACCATGGAGTTTTATCTGTCCCTATTGGATTCTTACATGTTGTTCAAGCTTCTTCAAAATTTGCATCTTCTTCATACAACTCTCCCATGAAATCAAAACCAACAACACTTACTCTTCTCTCATTCAACAAAAAATATCTCCTACTCAATGCATCAACAACTCTATTTGATTTAACACTTCTATGATTCAAAACAAATGAATAAATTTGAAGAAAATCAACCCATTTCACATGATTTTGACACAATTTACTTTGGCTATTAATAAATTGCAATGCATGATGATCAGTATACAACATGAACTCCTTTGGTGGTAAGTAGTGTCTCTGCTTCTTGAGTGCTTACACAATTGCATAGAACTCTTGATCATGCACATAGTACTTTCTTTTGCTTCATTTAGCTTCTCGTTTAAGTAAGCTATTGGTTTTCCCTCCTAACTTAGAACTCCCCTATTTTTGTCCCACTTGTATCACAATCTAATTGAAATACTTCTAAAATTTGGAAGTGCTAACATGGGTTGCTCCATCACCTTTACCTTCAATATATCAAAACTCCTCTCTACTTTAGCTATTCACACAAACTCCTTATGATTACCTTTCATTATTTCCATAATCGGTGTATATAAATCCCACTGAAATTATGAATGAACTTCCTATAGAATCTCACTAATCCATGGATGCTTCTTGCTTCAAACATACTCCTTGGTGAAGGCCAATCAATTATGGCTTTTACTTTTTTCAGATCCATTTTTAGACCATTGATAGAAACTACAGACCTCAAATACACCAATTCTTCCTTCATGAAACTACACTTTTTCCAATTGACCAACAACTTCTCTTCTTTTATCCTTTTCAAAACTAATATAACATGCTACAAATGTTCTTCTGTCTTACTAAAGATAAAAATGTCATCCAAATACACAATTACAAACTTACCAATATATAGATTCAAGACTCTATTCAAACCTCATGAAAGTTCTTGGAGCATTCGTCAGTCCAAATGGCATCACTAACCATTCATACAAACCATCCTTTGTTTTGAATGCAGTTTTCCGTTTATCCCCTTCTTGTATCCTTATTTTATGGTACCCACTTTTCAAGTCAATCTTGGTGAAGTATTTTAATCCACTCAAACGATCCATCATATCATCCATTCGTGACAATGGAAATATCTATTTGATTGTGATCTTGTTTATGGATCTAGAGTCTGTACACATCTGCCATTCTCCATCCTTCTTTGGTGCCAACATTGTTGGAAACACATGCACTCAAGCTCTCTCTAATCAGCCCCAAGTATCTAACATTTCTTTCACCTACCTATTGATCTCCTCATTTCTCCATGGGTATCATTCTATATGGTGCTTTATTGGGAAAAAATGCATGGAGGATCAAATCCATACAATGAATTATATATCTCTTATTGGTGCAATCCATTGGGAAAATCCTTCATGTCAATATATATTTGCATATTCATCTATAATTTTTTGAATTTCACTTGGAAACTCTTCACTTTTCTCTTTGGTCTTATTTGTGCCATTTTATGACATCCAACTAGACATGATGCCTCTCAACATCTCCATGATTACCAAGTCATTTCGTGGCCCTCTCTGCCCCATGTGGAATCTTTATGCCATGTTGCTTACCCTCTATAGTTGTAGGTCTCCCTCTCTTTCAATCTCCCAACACCACCTCTCAAGGTCTTCTCCAACACGAACACAATCAAGATTTGATACCAAAAATGATGCAAATAAAAAGAGATAAGTCTTACCAGATCGATCCTTTATACAACTAAATTGAATTAGACTCACACACACAACTATGTCATTCACCAATTTAATTGAAAACAATGAAATGAATCATGTGGATGTAAAATAATTATATTTCACCATCCAAATCTAAATAGATAAGCAAATGTAATTCCTTGAATTAATGATGTTTATTTTGAAATACAAAATTCTTCTGTCAATTACTCCTCTATAATTTGTTCACTCTTTATTTTCTCTACCATAGCTCCCATGTCTTCCCCTACACATTTTTTAAATCACTTCTTTCCTCTATGTTGTCTTAATCCATATAACTCTATTTCCAACCTATTTATCTCAATTTTATTCATTCTACATCATTCTTATGGTGCGCAAGATGTATCATTTTTGTTATGCATAGATATATTTATTTGTTCTTCATTTCCTTATTTCTTATTCAATCTACAACCCCCATACTTATCTTCTTCCTTTGCAATAATTATCCCATATCTCTCATGTTGTGCTCCCCTCCTCATTTACTTGCATTACCTCCCATTATCAAAAGGTTGCATGCATGGATTTTTTTGTGTATCTGTTTTGTATGGAAAAATGTCTAGTTTAATTTGATTTCCTCATGTTCCTTGGGTGGCTTCCCCTCTACCCATGACCCCTCATCTTCTTGCCTTTTGTTCTCTATTTTATCTTTATTTAGCTACTCTATGACATGACCTATGACCATTATACATATATATCTTTTATTGATGCTACAATTAGCATTCAATCATTACCTATTACTGTCGCCCCCCCACACATTTTTTAATTCTTGGTTTAAATTCTCATTCCACTCTCCAATCAGTTGCACAAATCTTAAACTTCTTCTTTGTAGCTCTCTCACTTCTTCTATTCTACATATGTTGACTTTCCTTTTCCTATTCCTTACGCGCCCCTCTATCACCAATTTTGTTTTCCTTTAAAATGAATCTAGTCAATTTACTCAACAATCCAACAACTTATGAATTTTATTCAAAATTAATTTGGAAATGAAGCAAAATGGATAAGTCACACTCAATCATTTGAATAGATAATCAATTATTCCATGGCTAAAGTCGACCTCCATAATTTTTAGAGGAAATTTATTTCAAAAAACCTAACCTTCACAATGCATATCAAAAAATGACATTTTGTCAAATGAAATGACAATAATGTCTCTTTGCACTACCTCCACAGACCATGGATCAAAAAAAAATTGCAAATATGAAATGAAAACCAAAACTACAACAATAAATCAATCTGAAACATTTTTTTGGTTGATGCAAATCACCATATGCCTGAGATGCTCCTACATCATTTAAGCTTGCTGACAATGAATGAATTCTTCTAAAATACCTTAATGGCATTCAATGCAAAGGAACCAAATGTCATTTATTCTTTCCATTCCTTATGGAATCAAATTGAGGGTGCAAACACAATGGGTTGGGCCACTAAATTCTAGTGGAGGCCTCACTTCATCACCAAAGAGTCTTGATCTCTCAAAATATGTAGCACCTAGGAATGTTTTGTGCATGCCCATAGGTGGATTTGTAAGGAAGCTAAGGTAGTGGAACAACTTCCTACACTAATCTTGAAAGGAGGATAATGAAAAGCTTTATAAATCTTTACAATTGTTACAAAAACTTAAACAAAAATAAACATAAATATCATGCATACCACAACATAGTGATTTACATGGAGAAAACCCTTCCGAGAGAAAAACTCCACATTCCAAAAGCTACCCAATATATTATTCATAAATCATAAAGATTACAATCTACTTGCATAGAAAGCTTCTCACAAGAGTATCACCAACCAGCGATCTAAAGGCAACATGACCACTATCAAACTCTCAAAATACATCACAATACACAGTCGTAATACAACACCCTCATAAAATAGGGTTGCCTTCTAGGGCAAGTCAAGCCAACAAAATATTGACCATCATATCTAAGACCTAATGATGAATCCAGTCTAGATTTATAATAGTAAAATATACATAAAATTTGGCTTTTAGGGGTGCTGCCCCCAAGTCCCCACCAAGACACAACTATCGGACCCCCAATCGATGGGATGATCCCCACAAAACCTCATGGGGGGTACCCCCTTACAACCCCCCATGCTTACCTATCGACAATAAACCTTATGTAATTGCAAGGTTGAGACACATTTTCCCAATAGATTTTGAGTCCGACTACACTAACCTATCTTGGTTTTCCTCAAATCTAGACTTCATGACCTTATTGACAATGAATGTATTCTTATAAAATGTCTCAATGTAATTTAGTGCAAGGGTGTGAAGTGCCATTTTTATTTTTACCCCTAATGGGATGAACTAATGGTGAAAATATGTCAAGTTGGGTGTGGGAATGTTAGTGGAGGCCTAATTTCATCATCAAAGGATCACGATCCTTCCAAACTATAGTTATCTAACAAAATATTTTGAGACCTAAGAGAAAAAAAAAAGTATCGAACTTTGATATAACATTTCTCAAAATTTGTAGCACCTACGAATGTTTTTTTTGCACCTACAAGTGGATTTCATGTCCAAATGCACCAAACTTTCTTGATTGCCTCAACTCTATATGATTTGACCTTGCCAAAAATAAATGATTTTTTTTAAATATGTTAATGACATTTAGTGCAAGGGTGCCAAGCGTCATTTTTTCTTTCTACACCTTAGAATTAATCAAGGGTGCAACATGCTAGGGTGAGCCATTAAATTCTAGTGGAGGCCTCTTTTCATCATCAAAGGCTCTTGATCCTTTAGGGCTATAACAATCAGTGAAATAGTAGAGAATGATAGAGAGCAATAAAGAGAGAATGAGAGATAAATAAGGTACAAATATAGTTATAGATAGTGAGAGAGAGAGATATAATGAGAGGGAGAGAGGTGGAGAGGGAGAGAGATGATCAAACTCAATGTATGTAAATACTATATAAATAATTAACAAAATTTACGGCTTTCATTATTTAAATGCACGTAAATATTATATTAAAGATTTAAAAATTCATGGCCACACACAATACTTATTATTCAAACCATTAAACCCTTTAATCTATGAATATGTGCAAAATATTTATGAATTCATCTCAATAGGGTTGTGAAGGCATACACAACTCATCAGGCCAACATTGTCTCTTAGACTATAAATATTGTCAATCTATACAATTATTTTGATTGTGCTATATAGGTATACAAAATGTCTTGCTTTATGTGGCAAAGACTATTACTTAAACGTATGACCTCTTTGCCTAACTAGAGTGTGAACCTTGAATGTCTAAATTAGTTGGTGTCTTGTGTCATTATGATCTCCTACATTCCTCACTATATTGTAACTCAACATATATATACAATTTATAAAATTAGACACTATTCCAAACTCTATAACAATAAAATATTATTTTAAATGACCTAAAATAAGAAACATACTTACAAAAAATTGGTAGTCTAGATGTTCTTGCTTCTAACACTCAAGATCATTAAAAGAGGCATATCCTTGTATTGGTGCACTTGCATTAATCTATAGCATAATAGAAGAGTATATATCCATTATGTGTAAATATACCAAATAATATAAATTTAGAGAAAACAATCATAAAGTTAAAAGTATATTTTCATACCCATAATTATGTTAGAGACATCAATGATGAGATGGAAGCATTAACATTGATGCCCATTTTTGTCATATACCAAGAGGTGTGACAATTGAACTTATCAACTAAAAAATAATATTAGAATTAACAAGAAACTCAAGTACACATAAACATTAGCATGAAATTTTATAGAATAAAAAATTAAAATGTGCTACAATGTACCTCAATAAATCCAATGTCACAATCAATGCAACCAATAGGCATGTTGGATGATGGTGTAATTCACACCTATTCAACCAAAATTATATTTTTAAATATTCAAATATCATTTTACATATAAACTAACTACTAATTAATTATGATATATTCAAAATTTACCTATGAAAATATGGGATTTTAAAACTTGTTGGTGGAATAGTAGATGATATGCCACCTTGAAATATATAATAATTACATATTTTTAATTCAATTATTTGATTAAAAATAATTTAAATGTTAGGATTTTAAGAAAAAATTATTAAAAATATGTTTATAAAATAATATTAAAATACCTCTATGCAATAACCAAACAAATTATGTACTAGATCATCAATGATTACCATATTATGTGATTCATCACCCTATATTGATTGATCATATTGTAAGCTCTTAGTGCATGTAAAATGATAGTGACTATGCTCATGGGAGGTGACACCCTCTCCACCTTATAGATCATAGTCTCCTCTAGAGCATAAGTAATAGTAGCTACCTAGTACAAGTGGAAGGTCATATTAGTTGAGCTTGATGGTATCCCTATACGATCATCTATTGAACCATAAGACTAGGATATCTACTTGCCATTTTGTATTAGGGTGTTTGTGAGGTTAGCAATTACATGAAGGGTATACACATCCACAATATCCTTAATAAATAAAGGCACCATCACATGATGAGTATTTTTTGGGGCTAGTGATATTCATTGTTAGTTTACCAATCGACAAGCTCTCACTCAATCTTGGGAAAAGTGTCCACCTTTGTACCCTAAAACACTCTCATATAAAAATAGTTGGGGATTTCATGAAGGAAAAACTCATAGTAAAGTTTTCTCAAAAAATATAAATGCACCTCATGGTTGCTTCAAGGAATTTGGTCAAAGGCCATCCATTAGTTATCCTAAAAATTATTTTATATCATCATGATTATACCAATGAATAGAGAATATCTTTGATTTCATAGAAGTGGGTGCATTATTTTTTGGATCAATTAAGAAAGAACAAATTTGGCCAGGTTTATAATATTTTTTTGTTTCACCTCATCATATAATAACTTTGTCACATAAAATTTTTGACATGCATCTCTATGGATTTTTTATTGATAGATTTGGCTTTTGATTGAATCAACTTGCTCCATCATTACTTCTAATGAAGCAAGGGATGCATGGTGGGGTTTTGATATAGATCCCTTTAATGTTGACACTAACTTTATCATTTGAATTTTTTAATTCTAAATTCCCTAGTAACTTCTCGTATCTTTATCTAAGGTTTGTTGGAAGTGTCAAAGGAGATTTGAATGATGGAGGGTTCTCTTTAGACATTTTTGTGTCTAAGTTTGGTTCTGGATTAGGTTTTAGAGAGTTGGTAAAAAATACATTAAAAATTATATTAAAATTATAAACATTTGAACATGATTCGGTTTTAAAAAATAAAAGAAATTTTTGACCACTTACCTCTCCTATGATGCAACATTAGAAGATAAAATCTATTAAAATATAATAATTCACTAAGATATTTAGAATGTAATCATGTTTTTCCTCCTATACAACACTCAACTGCAACAAAATACGAGTTTTGGGATTTTTGGTTAGTATGAGGTATTTTTATTTTTTGAAACACCTAACATGAGTGCATTATCTAACATGTGTGTGTTATGGATTGGTTTTTACCAATTCATAATGTGTGTATGTGTTATGGCTTAGTGTTTACCAAACCATAACATGTGAATATTTAATATAATGTGATCACATTCTTGTTAATTTTCTAATTCGGCTACTTTTTTACCCCTAATTTGGTGTACTTGCCCATGGGATGAGCCTATAACTAAGAAAAAGGTGATGGATATGGGTGATTATAAGTATTAGAGAGTAGCTATGGATGACGAGATGGTTGTATCAAAGAAAAATGACACATGGGACTTATTGTCATTACTAGAAAGAAGAAATTATATTGGATGTAAATGGGTGTTCAAAAAATTCTTGGTTAATATGCAAATATTAAAAGGTACAAGGTGAGATTGATTGCAAAAGGATATTCCCAAGTTGAGAGGATATAATTTGATGATACTTTTTCTTTAGCTACTAAGCTAACATCTATCAAGTTCCTATTATCTATACAACAAATTTTTATTCAAAGATAGAATAGATGTATGTGAAAACATCATTATTGCATGTTGATGTAGAGGAAGAGATCTACATGACATATATTGAGCACTATACGGAGAGAGGTAACGAAACATTGGTTTGTACAGATTAAAAAATATTTGTATGGTCTCAAATAGTCTCCTAGGATGTAGTACCAAAGTTGATACACTAATGTTGATCTTTGGATTTTTTAAATCTAAATTGAATTATTATGTTTTATCATTAAATGGATAATGATTGATTCCTTTTTATCATATTGTATATAGCTTATATGTTATTTTTTAGTAAAATTCTTAGCTTTTAGCACAATTTGACATGAAGATCTTGGGATTTTCCAAGTGTATCTTGAGTATGGATATCAAAAGAGAAAGAGAAAATAGAAATATTTAGTTGGGCCAAAGTGTAAGTATATGAACTTCGTGTTGAAGAGATTCAACATGTTAGTATGTAGACCATTGAGTGTTCTTATTTTGGTCAAGACTAACTTATCTATAGAGTAGTGTCCATCTACACCTAGTTATATGGAGAACCCGACTTGAGTTCCTTATGTTAGTGCTATTAGGAGTTTGATGTTTGCTATGATTTGTACAAAGATCAAACATTTCCCAAGTAGTGGGAGTCTGTAGCCACTCATAGTTAATCCTAGACGAGATCATTAGAATGTAGTTAAAATTTAGATGTTGGTGGGAGTTCTTAGCCAAGCAATGGGAGTCCTTCGTGTACTCTATTTTTATCATAGTGATTTTATAGGGGAATAGCATGTACTAGATATTCATGGATTTAGATTAGGCGGGATATGTTAATGGTAAAAGACCCACCAATGGATATATGTTCAATTTAGTTGGTAGTGCTATTAGTTGGATGAATAAATGGCAAGCTAAGGTCACTTTATCTACTTCAAACACTAAGTTCATGGTGGCTACTCATTCTTGTAAGGAGGCCATTTGGCATAAGAGATATTGTTTGGATGTTGAGACTAATTTAAGATTCTATAAGAGTTTTTTGTGATAGTTATAATATCATATGTTTGGAAAAAATAACCTTTCATGCAGGTATGAAGCACATACATGTCTAGTATTATTTTTTTCATGACATGGTAGAGGATGTGATGCATTAATGGAACTAGTCAGCAAAGAGAAATCTAGATGTTGTAATAAGTCTATGGGCCTTTTGGCCCCCAACATGTAGTTAACAATGGAAGTATTCTCTTTGAATATACAAGGTATTTGACAAGCTGGATAATGTTAAGAAATACATCTCAACCTTTTATTCTAGTTCTCCTTGAGTAAAAGAATAAAAAATTGAGACTATACAACACAAAAATATAATTTTTAGGGCTCTAAATATTTATTTTGGCGCAAAATGTTGAAATTGACCTTACATAGAGCAAAATAATTATGATGGCATGTATCTCTTTGGGATCTTAAAAAAAATAGCTCAATTGAACTCTCAAATAAAAAATTTATGGCCTCCCATATTACAAATGTAAGATCATATATGACACATAAGAGAGTTGTAAAAGGGAGTTACACTTGTTGACCAATATATGATACATCATAGGACATCTTTGAATGGAAATAATAGAGCCAAATTGGAGTGCCTAAGTTGGTGAGCAATGTTATAACACACTTATGGAAAGTATAAGGAATATGTCATTTTTAGTCTATGGACTCATCTTGGGATTTGGGCACCACATTTTGGGTGGTTTTAGTTCATTGTTTCTTAATTACCATTTGATGGTTTTAATTGCTTCTCTTATTTATTGGGTGTTTGAGATGGAGATTTTATAGTGAGTTTTGTAAGCATTATTATGCTATCATAATCTCTCTAGATTTTTTGTTGGTAATAATTCTATAAAGGCTTAGACTCTACAAGTGTATTGTAACCATTTGATTACTAAATAATATATTGAGTTGCTTCAGAGTATGAGATTTTCTTCTAAAATAAATTTCCCACATAAATCACTTTGTTATGATATATTGCTTTTGTGTTTATTTCCTTGTAATTCTATGATCAAATTAATTTTTGTGCATACCTCCTCTCATAGATCAATGTAGAAAGGATATTGTAAACCTATGTTTCCTTTCATACATAGCATGGTCATTAGCACAACATAGGTGATGCATGGAGAAAGGAGCTATGGGCATATATGCAACATAATTCTTGATGCTACATGGATGGTGCATGGAACAAAGAACTACACGAAGAATTTGTCCGTTATTGAACAATTAACTAATGTTGATACACACAATAATACATAAATCAAAATATACAATTTTATAATACTTTAAAATTTTAACTATATCTATCCACAATTTGATCATATATCTAATACAAATATTTATTTTAAGTATACTTAAATACACTCATTCACCCATCACCTCTCTCACACATATATATTGGGAGGATAGTAGCCCAACAACTTTTATTTTATCTTTTTAGTTTCATGCAATATAAAGATTTTATGCCATAAATATGAATTGTATCTCACTCTCTATATGTGCTGTTAAAAAACTGTCTGTAAGAAATATTTTTAGAGATGGAAAATTTCGATTTGTTTTAAGGAAAAACATAAGATCCTAGTGTTCTTTCTGATGTCTGTTGTTTTTTATTGCTAATTGTTGTTGATAGCACTTCATGACACATCTTTTTCTAGTACAAGAGTCAGAATCCTTTCAAAACCATACTTAACTAATCAAAAACATAAGATCCTTGTGAGTTGAAGAAGAATCTATAAATTGTACTTGATGGATAAATGGAAGGAGACGCCGTATTTCAATGCTCTTAAGATACTTTTGCCTGTCGTCCATAGAATTTGTGTCACTTGTAATGAAAAACATCCATCATGAGGAGGTCAGTTATTCAATGCGGGAGGAACACAACTTCCCAGAACCTGTAAAACATTTAACCGTCACTTGGCTCTAAAACCCACTTAAATTTGCAGGCTTGTCTTTCTCATATACGCGCCACATCTCTTGACAGAATTGTCACTTTCATAATCCATTTGTTTGCGTGAAGATCAGTGAATGGCAACAGTATTTGAAATCCGTGAACTTGTCTCTTACTTCACCAACAGAAGTGATCAGAAATCTTGCGTTGCTTTCATGCTTTGGCCTTTTCTCTTAATTGCTATGCGACAAATGAAATCAAATCTTAAACAAGATCATAGCAACAGTACCCTCTGAACTGGAATTTGTACCAATGCAATGATATTAATGTATAGGCTGACTTGCTCTATGTATTTCTCTTCAAAGCTCGTCAACCTGTGAAAATATATGATAAGAGCTGTTGCAGCATGAGTAAATCTGAGGCTGCCAATTTGGTATTTATCTTCTTCCTTGTGTTAAGTACCCACAAATCCTTTGGTTGACAACGACTGGTCTTAGGTATGTGGCTTATTTTTTCGAGCTTGTACAAGTTAGTCTGCATTCCAGGGATGATTCAAACATATATTATCCCAAGAAAAATTGCAGGGATCAATTAAATTTTTACTTGCAGTTTACCAAGGAATAAGGATATTTATTTGAGTGCAAGTTAGTAACCATAAGTTAATAAAGTTTGGGTATTTGAGGAGCTGTGTGTTTATAGGGTAGAGATTAGGTTAAGTCTACTGTCATAGCATTCCAATTAGAGATCAAGGTAAAGTTTGTTATTCTAGTCTTTTAATTTTAATTAATTAAAACAATTGTTATAATCTCTTAATTTGAATTATTATTATTTTCTTTATTATCTTTATTAATCAGTTATCAGATGTCAAGTACATGATCTGCACACATATATTTATACACAGCTCTAAGAGATGAGAGAATACGAATGGTCATGTGACTGTTCGGCTTCACATCCCAACAATTTTATCTTTTAGGTTTTGAAGTATAATATTATTTTGTTTATTATTTTTTGAAAATATATTATATTTTTTATTTTTATATTGATATATAATTTTATTTTATCAAAATATGAAAATAGAGAAGAAAATGAATTAATATAGATATATAAGAATTAGATTATATTTTTAATACATGATCTTTTCCTATGTGTAATATATTCAATTATTATTATTTAATATTTTTTTTATATCATAAAATGTATTTCTAATAAGCAATAAATATATCAGATTCATCATACATCCTCTTCAATGTGTTTCAACAATTTTTAGTTCCTGCCAAAGGAACTATAGGCACGGTGAGATCCTAACTAGTTATTAATGTTTTGAACTTCAACCAATCAAAATTAATTATTTTCTTTTATACATTATATTTGAAGTTTTTTCTAAAGTTAAATGCATGTTTTTTAACTTTTCTAATTTTCAAAATTATTTTTCTTGAATATTATTGGCTAAAAAATTTTAGGTGATAAGGGCGGATTATGCGGAATTGAGTATAATATTTTTATTTTGCAATTTCATTGGTTTTTTTTGAGGCATTTTTTTCGCCACTTCTCGACTAATATTTGCACATTCGATATGCAAAAATTATGGCAAAGTTAAAGTTAGAAATGTTAATTTATAATAATTACAATATCATTCATAAATATATTTCTATAACTCATTTTTATTTTGCAATTTTATTGGCTTTTTTTTTTTTTTGCCACTTCTCAACTAATATTAATACATTCAAGATGCAAAAATTATGACAAAGTTAAAGTTAAAAATGTTAATTTATAATAATTGCAATATCATTCATATAACTCATTTTTATTTTGCAATTTTATTGACTTTTTTTTGCCACTTCTCAAGATGCAAAAATTATGAAAAAATTAAAGATAGAAACTATTAATTTATAATAAAATAATAACTATTTTTTAAATAACTTGATATTTGAAATCAACTATTTAAGATAAATATTTATTAATTCATTATTCTAGTTAATATTGATTCATTTTATTTGTTCAGATAAATGTTTAGGAGGAAGATATATTGATTGTTTAATTATTATAGTTAAAATTTATTTTATAAGATAAATATATAGAAGGAAGGTAAATTTATTTATTTTTTCTAAATTTTTATATTTTTCATTTTTTAGAAAATTTCATTTTAAATTATTTATGCAAAATTATTTAAGATAAATATTTTGAAAGAAGATAAATTTCAATACATTTTTAATATTTTTATTGTTAAAGTTCTTATTATTATTATTTCATGTATAATTTTATATGGGTTAAGTTTTTATATTTGAATATTTTTTAAATTATTTATGCAAAACTATTTAAGATAAAGTGACAAATTTAAATATATTTTTTATATTTTCCATTTTCTCAAAAAAGTAAAATTCATTAAATATTTTAAATGATTTTGCATAAATAATTAAAAAATTATGAAAAAATTAATAAAATTATTTACTTATTATGAAAGCATACATATTTATTAGAAAAATTTATATAAAATAAAATATAATCAATATTTATATAAAATAATATCATATAAATCCTAAACATATAGAATAAATTTATTAACATATAACAAATATATTATAAAATAAACAACAATACCTAAATAAATTAAAATTAATTATTAACAAATTTAATATTTACTTTTTGAAAACTCGTGTTAGTAGTTTTGAATGGGATTTGAATGGGATAACCTATGGGAGTTGTTCAATTTTTATAACAGATTCTTGCTTTAATTTGGTGTGCAACGTTTTCTATTTACAAATTATATATACTCGGTAGATATTCAAACATAAGTGATAAAATACTTTTTCATTTTGTAACATAGGGCACACAATTGTGCCTTCCTGAGTACATTAGGAATGGATATTTCTCTCCAGTATATTATATAAATTAATATTGAGATATATAAACTAGTATATTTAATAATTGCATATTTAAAAATAAATCTTTTTAATAAATCATCGTGCTTACAAAATCTATTCCCATCAAAATCATCTAGAAATTGAACTATACTTACATTTTACACATAAAATAAAATTTATCATAAATTAACTACATGAAAAATTTATAGAAGAGTACAAACCTTTGTGTAAAATCTATAGTGAAGAGAATTATAATAATTTAAAATTTATTAATTCACCAAATTTTGAAAGAGAAAATTGTAAAGCAATTTGGTCAAATTAGGTTTAATTGAACGCGTACTGAATATAATATGAAAAGGCCTCCATATTTTCTATGTATTTTTCAAACCATGTGTCAAACATGGGAATCAACTATATGGAATTCTTAATTTTTTTTTTTTAATTATATCAATTTTTTTAACCTTTTTAACTTTTGCAAAAACATCTCTTTTGTTTTATTATATATTTTATATCTTCATATATCTTAATTCTTAATATTTGAATTTTTATTATACATATCTTTTATTATATCTCTTTCTTGTTTTATTATTAGTTCCTACCAAGGGAACTATAGGCACCACATGTTTCTTAACTCATTATTAATAATTCTATTTTTGACAAATGAGAGTTCTTTTTTTTTATTTAACAAATATTTATGTATTGTTAAAGTAACATGCAAAATATATAACAAAACATATTTCATAAATTAATTTTCTCAAATGTAATTGGCAGGAAAGTTTTAACAAAACATATTTCATAAATTAATTTTCTTAAATGTAATTGGCAGGAAAGTTTTGCCCGATAAGATGGATTTATGTGGATCCATTATCATAGTGGGGATTCTAATGACGGATGGTAAGGGAAAATTCGGCAAAAAAATTGGAACTGTTATCAACTACAATATTATTTCAGCTTGGACAGCTTGAAAATCATAACAAAGAAAACAACAATTATAATATTGCATGCACTGGTGAGAGGAAATTGGGAATTTCGATAAACATACTTCAAATTTTATTGTGAATGCATATTTCACAGGTATTGAAGGGCATTGTTCAAATTCCATGTTATATTTTGCAGACTGTTGAGATAGTAAACTAGTTTATCTTGGAGACATCTCCATGTCTAACATTTAAGATACCTGTTTTTCAGGTCTAACAAAAAGATTATCGTTTATTCTTTGATGCAGCTCTGTCGATATAGGAGTAACCGTTTCTTGGAATAGGTGTTCCCATTGTGTTACAGTTCTCTAATGTTGGTAACTGTGGTGTAATAATCTTCTTATAGGAGTACTATATTTGAAAATGGCTTTGTGCAAACATGGGGGTATATATGTAAGGTATTGGTTATGTATACACATAGGGGGAAGGTTTCGACACTCATTTTTCTAATGTTGGAGATATAAATGTATCAATATTGGGTCTTTTGTGGGGTTTTTTTTGAGAACAGATTAATTATGGAATGATTTTCTTTACTTGTGATTTGCCGGTATTAGATTGTGGTTTAAAATTTGTATTTTGTCTTGCTTAAGTTTTTAATCATTTCATGGTAGTCGTGCATTCCAATTGAGTCAGTTGTGTGTAGTATTAATGTCTATATGTCTCCACAATGCTACTCTAGCACTTGGTAATGGTTATGCGAGTATCATGCGCAAGAGTGATATATTTCCTATACAAGCATTTTTTTTGTTTACCCTTCCCTCATTTCCATCTATTACTAGTACCTTGGTGCATGCGCTTCAATCTTTGTAACTGCTTTTTGTTCCAAGAAATGAGTTGTTCCATCTTCCTTGACTGATTTATTTTTTATAACTCATTAAATGCATTCTTTTAATATGATAAGAATTGTTACGCACAAGATTGTTATTATCAGATGAATGGTTGGTTGTGCCTCAGATGGAGGCTCATGGTTATGAGATAAGCAACATTCTAAATTAATAGAGTTTATTGTTCTTGTTATTCTCATTTTTCTGCCAAAACCCTAACACTTATTAGCCTTTAAAGATGGTAGCCATGGAGAAATTGATACTTGCTCTTTTTTTTCACTATATCAAATACAGATTGGACGACTATGAGGGGGCTTCCTAAAATTGATTTTGTGTAGTGATCGATGACTCAGATTTGTAATTTTTTCATTGTATGTATCCAAAAAACTGCAATGAAATCATTCATTGCTATCTTCTTTCCATGATGATAAGCTGACTAATAACAAAAATGAGGGTTTACAGTGAAAAAATGGTGAAAAACAGTGAAAAATGATGACCGAAGGCAGAACCGGGAAATGGCGAAATCAAATGGCTGAAGGTGCTACAGTTGTCTTGCACGCCTCTACAGCAATGGAGACTATCGATCCACTAAGTCAACCCACTCTCCTCACAAAGGGAACTCCTTCAGCGTAATAACATATACAGTCAAAGCATTAGTTTTTTTATATCATCAAATTCATAAGGATCTCCAATAGAAAAACAAATCTACCCTACTCATAAACTTTGAGAGGTACCAATGATTTTTGGTTTGAGAGAATTGTCTGGAAAAATGAGGAGGTTGAATATACACATCTACCTAGATGGTTTGTTTGGAAAATTACAGAGGTCAAATATACACTGACCTAAATGATCTCATAAGATAATTCACAATGGAAATCATAAGGTAATAGACTAGCCAGTGCAGAGGTGGTCTCCTGAATGCAATGTTGTCTAAAACTAGTAGCCCTTTTAAAATGGGAGCTTGCATACTAGTTTGATTTAATTTAAGTTTCAAATCTTAGCATTACATTTTGACGACTCTATCAAGGAACTTAACCCCTTATCTCACTCTAATTCCATGTTTGTGTGTCTTCTTGTTGATTCCCACTAACTATGTTTGAAGGTTTTTTTAGTGGTTCCAGAAATAGAGTTTTTGCAATTGTCATTAAGGTCAAAAAGGACTGCATCATTATGTCCGAGACAACTAAGAAACAGATTTTGATATATAACACTTAGCATTTTTCTAACAAAATTTTATTGAGGCACTTGTAGGGCTATTTGAGGATGCATTTGTACAAAGTTCGGTGTGATTGTACAAAAACCATACAATATGTATTGTATGGGTGGTGTCATAAAACTACTTTGGTCTATTTGCAGCACAAGCAAGTTAAAGCTTTGACAATAGTATATGTGCTCGAGAGTCTCTAAGTGACCACCACATGGCCAACCCTAGTACACTTGGCATGTACAACCTAAAAATCTTTGGAATCCACTTCCAAGATAGTTTTGAGCAAAAATTTAAATATTTTTTTACAAATACTTTGAAATCCATTTCATTCCATGCTTATTACACTAGAATCTATAGGTTTTTTGAATAAATGTGGTAGGGGAAATTTTGAAGTGAGCAAAATTCTTTTGTTATAAGGGTCATTTTCTAATGGAAGACAAAGTTGACTCTATCAATTATCAAATTCCTAAATTTAGGTGACAACATCTTTATCCTAACCAATTGTTCCTAAAACACAATAAACTCAACAAATACAAACAAAACTATTCTAAAACTTTCTGGCAGGAACTTCGCTGCTCTGCAGCTCTTGTTTTATTTTATTTTCTGATTAATAATTTATGATGCCATGAAGTGTATTTTTGAATAATAATTATTTATTCAAAATTGTTGTCATGAACATGCCATTAGTATAAACATAAAAATACATATAATCTCAATCTTAATTTCAATGACTAGGTTACAATAAGGTTCGAACCATGACCAGCTTATTACAACTGCACCCATGTCCATTCACAATTATTGTAATAAGGGTGGTTGATTAGTTTAAAGTTTGGTAAATAAGAAAACTAGATAAATATAGAAAAGATTAGGGTATGTGCAGGATCATGATGGGCCAAACAGGCCCTTAAGTGGCAATGAAAATTCAGAACAATTAGAGTTAGGCAACTTGACGTAAAAATTTGAATAAGTTATCTATATTATTTCAAGAACATGTAAGAATA
>VDFB02368576.1:0-11223 GCA_007258455.2 Sequoia sempervirens
AAGGGTCTTTGAGATAATCTTCTCAGTGTAATAAAAATGTGTGGTGGAGGTTACAATCTTGTGTTTCAAGATGATGATTGTGAAATCAAAAAAGGAAGATCAAGAGTTTCGATTGTTGCAGGAACAAGAATAGAAGGTAATGTTTATCAGCTTAAAGGTGGTGGTGTTAAGTTCTTTATGTCTCAAATCAATGAAAGTTGGATATGGCATAGAATAATGGGTCACATCAATTTTGATAGCCTAGTGAAGATCAATTCTATTGATGTTATGAGAGATTTTCCTAGGATTACAAATCCTCTCAATAAAATATTTGATTTACATTTGAAACTACACTAGATCACTTTATTTGCTTGCACATGTAAATTCATGTGTATTAGATTATATGGAATTCTTAAGTTCAAGAATCCTTGATTTCATTTGTTCAACTCCACTTATATGCTATCATATGCAATACAAAACCTAGTGAATTTTAAAATGTCCACATTTTTCCTAAATTCCTTTAAATCGTCTATTTCCAATTGCATTTTTATGTTCCATGGAATTCTTAAGTTCAAGAATCTTTGATTTCATTTGTTCAACTCCACTTATAGTGCATCATATGCAAATACAAAACCTAGTAACTTTAAAAATTCATTTTTCCTATAAATTCCTTAAATCATATATTTCCAATTGCATTTGTTCCATGGAATTCTCAAGTTCAAGAATCTTTGATTTCATTTACATTTGAAACTCCACTAGATTACTTTCTTTTCTTGCACATGTAATTTCATGTGTATTAGATTATATGGAATTCTTAAGTTCAAGAATCCTTGATTTCATTTGTTCAACTCCACTTATATGCTATCATATGCAATACAAAACCTAGTGACTTTAAAAATGTTCACATTTTTCCTAAATTCCTTTAAATCATTTTTTTCCAATTGTATTTGTTCCATAGAATTCTTAAGTTCAAGAATCTTTTATTTCATTTACATTCGAAACTCCACTTATAGCATCATCTAGATCACTTTCTTTGCTTGCACATGTAAATTCATGTGTATTAGATTATATGGAATTCTTAAGTTCAAGAATCTTTGATTTAATTTGTTCAACTCCACTTATATGCTATCATATACAATACAAAACCTAGTGACTTTAAAAATGAACATTTTACCTAAATTACTTTAAATAATCTATTTCCAATTGCATTTTTATGTACCATTGAATTCTTAAGTTCAAGAATATTTGATTTCATTTGTTCAACTCCACTTATAGTGCATCATATGCAATACAAAACCTAGTAATTTTAAAAATGTATTTTTCCTAGAAGTTCCTAAATAATCTATTTCCAATTATATTTTTATATTCCATGGAATTCTTAAGTTCAAGAATATTTGATTTCATTTGTTCAACTCCACTTATAGTGCATCATATATGCAATAAAAAACCTCTTGTATCTTTAAAAATTCATTTTGCCTAGAAATTCCTTAAATCATCCATTTCCAATTGCATAAATGTTCCATGGAATTCTTAAGTTCAAAATTCTTTGATTTTATTTGTTCAACTCCACTTATATGCTATCATATGCAATACAAAACCTAGTGACTTTAAAAATGATCATTTTCCTAAATTCCTAAATCATCTATTTCCAATTGCATTTTTATGTTTCATGGAATTCTTAAGTTTGAGAATCTTTGATTTCATTTGTTTAGTTATCCACTTATAGCATCATATGCAATACATTTAACCTAGTGACTTTAAAAATGAACATTTTGCCTAAATTTTGTATCATCTATTTCCAATTGCATTTTTATGTTCCATGGAATTCTTAAGTTCAAGAATCTTTGATTTCATTTACATTCAACTCCACTTAAATAGCATCATCTAGATCACTTTATTTGCTTGCACATGTAAATTCATGTGTAGTAGATTATATGGAATTCTTAAGTTCAAATAATCTTTGATTTCATTTGTTCAACTCCACTTATAGCATCACATGCAATACATTTAACCTAGTGACTTTAAAAATGAACATTTTTCCTAGAAATTCCTTATCATCTATTTTTTATTGCATTTGTTCCATGGAATTCTTAAGTTCAATAATCTTTGATTTCATTTGTTCAACTCCACTTATAGCTCATTGAATCTCTCTTTCTTTGCTCAAGCACATGTAAATTCATTTGCAATACAAAACCTAGTGACTTAAAAATTCATTTTGTCTAAATTCCTTACCATCTATTTCCAATTGAAAATTTGTCCCATGGAATTCTTATGTTCAAGAATCTTTGATTTCATTTGTTCAACTCCACTTATAACATCTTCTCTTAGGAATTGACTTAACATACATATTTCTTGACCTATTTAAAGACATTCATTTATGTAATTAATTACATCCATCTTTTTAAATTTACAAAGAGCTTCCATTCTAGTCCAACATTTTTATTGAGGTTTAATGCTTACAATTAATCAAAGGATGATTTCAACATTAATCAAGATTGACTTTAAAGAAAAAAATAATATGTGTAACTCTAATTTTGATCAAGAACATATTTAAGGGAAAAAAATTAAGGTAAAAACTTGTTGAATAAATAAAACCATAATAATGTGATGTAAATCATAACAAGTGTATACCATAATGTAAATATATGTAATGTGATGTAAATCATAACAAGAGTTTGGCATAATAAGAGTTCAAATCATAATACTGTAAAACATGTAAAACAACTCAAATAGAAGGATATCTAGTATGAATAGAATCATCTGATCCCTGCCCTAATATCTCTCTCGATCCATGTCTTGATCTCGGTTGTCTCTATCCCTCTCATTATCCAACCTGTCTCGATCCATGTCCTGTGCCCTGTCCCAAGTCCTGAACAAGTTCAAGTACATGTAATTTAAATTTAATACACATGTGTACATATATATAAAATTATCTAAGACTTACAATGTACAAGTTCAATGTGTTCAAATATACATCAACTAATTTAAATTTTATTATTTAAATGTAACTCAGCTGTATAATGCATGGGATCTCCATCATGCTTCAAATTTCCAAACTCTGAAAAATCACAATATTGTTGGAAATTTTGATTTCAATTAGAAGTTAGTTCACTACTTTAAAATCAATTTTATTTAAAATATATTTACACATGTAAATTTTTAGAACACAATTTATATATAAATTATATTTGAGTACCTATCTTATATCATTGATGACTCTACCAATCCCACTAATGTCACAAGAGCGGAAAGACACCTCGAGGCCCGCATTTGTAGGCGGTACAGTATCGGTGCCAAAAATAAGTGCACTATATGTACCACGAACAAGATTAGGTGGCATAGTAACCTCACTGTGATTTGTAACATGTTGAGGACCTGGACAAGTTGTGGGATCAATAGAAACATGTTGCACATGGGAGCCTATAGGATGGTGTGGAATGTCCTGCAAAGTTGCCACCTCCTAGCTCCTATGTACAATAGAATGTCGACGCCTGATAAGGGCCGATACATGATCAAGAGGGATCCCATGCTCCTCACTAATGAACTAGTAAGCTTCTAGAAGATCAGTAACGGAAACTGCACACATTATGCACGGTCATGTCACTCATATGGGTAACATTTGATGGCAATGGTAGATCAATAGGAATAAATGCATCATAAGTAGTAATGTAGCCTCAATAGGAAAGCTAATTTGTGACCGTAATAAGTATCTACCAACTTGATCAGATGTCAGCTGATCAATCTGTGTGGTAATGGTGGCAATACTATCAAAAATTTGAGATCTAGTGGAGCATGTTATTGTATCCCTTGTTTTTGCTAATTCCAAATGTTTTGGTAGAACCAAAAGGTTTGGACCAACTAATGCCCTCTTGTTCATGGACTATGGAAAATTAATACGTCTATACTAAGGTTTGTCAGAAAACCTACCTCTACCCTGTCCAATATGCTTAGGAAAAGATGTGTAGTCCACATCTATCTATAAATGAAACTTTGCATATAATTTTTTGACAAAATAAAGTGTCATCTCATCATTGTGAGGCCATCTATGATGAGCTTCCAACCATCTAGGATATATGAATGGAGCAATAAGCTGATCTACACACCTAGTCACTATATATCCTCTAACTTTATCCTTTCCCTTATAAAAAGGGAACATGGCATTCACATTATCTTGTGAAACTAATTTACTGACAGGTCTCAATTTCTTTGTGCCAATAACACTCCTAGCAAGTGATAAATAAAACCGCTCAATGGTAAGATCATTGTAAGGATTGTATGATCGAATGGTCCCAATCATACATAATATCTCATCCCTAATATTCATTAATCTATCTCTATTATCCAGATTAGGAGAGTTACGAATTATTTGATCTAAACATCTTAAGGAATTTTTCAATCTCCCAATACTCTCCTCTTATAAATTTTATCTAGCATGATCATGACGCTCAGACTGAGGAGAATGGTGAGATGCTTGATCATCATCCAAATATATGATGGTGAGATGCTTGATCATCATCCAAATATATGTATATAAATAAAGAGATTTGCATATCATTAAAACAAAATATTTAAATTACAAATTTATCAAGTTTCTAAACTAATTTTTTTTTAACTTTATATCTAATGAGATAGAAATTTATCTCTATGAAATGGAACCTTCTACAACTTAGAACAACATAAGAAATGACAACTCCAAAGAGACAATGAGAAAACAATACGTGTAGGTGCAATATATCTATAATATTGAAGAAGGTTACATGACTAGCCCATATGATTCTTTAGTGACCAAAACGTATGGGCCCTATTACAACATGAGTTATAGGGGTTAGAGAAGGAAACCAAGTTACAAGTTACAAGGTGAACTAATTTTAGTCCAAACCAATTTTAGTCCAAGGTCACAGCTTTCTCAAGCAAGGAGCATAGGTCAGAAGCAAATCCTAGAGTTAGTGCATTTGGATGTGTGAGGACTAACGTCAATAGGATCAATTGTAGGAAGCATGTTCTATGTTTCTTTCATTGATGATTTCACTTGCAAGACATGGATAGATACTTATTAAATACCAAGGATGACATATTTAGTAGGTTTTAAGAGTTCAAAGCTTTAGCGTTTATCATGCATAGCCATCTAATAATTAGCACATGTTCTCTAATTGAATCAATTTAAAAATTTAAACATCTAGGTGAACAAAATCATGTTTTTGATGTTGACACACAACTATACATATACATATATATACATGTATATATGTAGATACATATATATGTATGTATATATATATACATGTATGTAACATGTATATATACATACATACATATGTGTATATGTATGTATGTATACACATGTGTATGTATGTATACATGTATGTACATACATACATACATACATACATACATACATACACACATGTACACATATATACATACATACATATATATACATGTATACAAACATACATACATATAAATATATATACATTATATATTAACAAAAAAATTTAAGACAAGGTGCCATTTTATTAAATATGCTTTATTAGCAAATCATAATAAATCTCAATGTCCTATACACATAGGTAAATATTTTACATGTTTAAGATGTTTAGATGATTGAGGGTATTTTCAAAGAAGTATATAAGTATATATGGGAGTTAATGCACCCAATGTCAGTCAACCCATACTGAGGGTGTAGGATAAGCTAATGGGATCAACTCATGCATCAACCTACATTTATCGTTAGGAACATTGTTGCAAAATTTAGACTACTATCCAATTAAAACAATTTTAATTTTATGTATAAGTATATTAATCCAAGTATATAGATGTTGAAGATATCTTGTCTACTTGTTGGATTTAGCAAAGATGGTAAAAGTCTAGATGCTAGATGTACAACAAAAAAAAATATATGGAGGTCATGTCTCTACATATATGAAGGTGAGAAGACTTTTACTGTAAGTTTGGTTGTTAGTTTTTGTGAATAGTCAAATTACAACGTAATTGCTAACCTTTGTGAAATTTGGAAAAGCAGGTGTATGTTTTAGATTGTTAATGATTAAAAAAAATAAGTTTAGTGGGCTTGCTAAAAAACTATCAAAACTCGAATTAGCTCCAAAAGAGTCACTGTTATGTGCTATTCCATCACTAAGCACTTAAGTAGCACATATGAGATGTTTAATTTATCCCAAAGTCTTGGTTATGTTGCACTTCCAATCAGATTGGGATTATGTTTTATTTCCATATATCTAATTACACTTAGCGGAATTGCATTCTGCCATTCTTGTAGATGTTTAGGGAAGATGAACCAAGTACTTGTATCAATCTCAGTTCACTAAATACCTTGATAAAGGAATAAATCCTTAAGGTATAGAAGAATGCACAAGAAGGTGCACACTGCCATTAGGGCAGATTCAACTGTGAAACATACATAAACATGTTCAGAAAGGGAAAAAGCAATAAGTGTTTAATTGAAGACATTACCATCATTGTTCATAGCCAACTGAATTACTTATGCTAGGATTAAATGTATACCACTTGGTTTGGGGAACCCCTTCAACAACTTAATTAGTTGATATTATGCTAGGACTAATTGGTTGATGAATAAACAGGCGATGAAGCAAAAAGTGATACACCTTGAAACATCATTACCATTGCCTATCTTGAGTGAGCAACATTTTGGCTTCACCCGAGTCCCAAGTTTTGTATTTGGAGTCAGTTGCATTAGCTACAACTAGCTCAGTCATTGGATGTAGCCCAAATTTTGTTGTGTATATTTTGTAATGAACCCCTTGGGGTACATGCACCATGTCAATAGTTTATTTAGGTGAGAACTAGTTGAGTTGCTTCCTTGGTTTAATAAACTTCCCAATCTAAAGTCAAGTGTTAATTGTGAATCCTTTAAGATTTTCACAAGAAACCCATAATGAATGAATGCCCAATTAATTGTTTGAAATCTCTTGAGGCTTATATTGAAAACAACAAACATTGAAAAATAACATAAAATAAATCAGTGTACCTTAAAATTGTGCACACATCTGCGAGTTGTTGAGCTCAATAATTTTCTTCATTATTGTTTTGAAAATAATATTACACTTATAGCCATTAAGTTGGACCCTATTTTTAAATTCTCAAGTCATGAAGTGCATAAATACTCAAACCAGATTGCCTATCTTAAAAACAAATTTGTTGATATATATATATAAGAGTTTATTCATGTACCCAAAACCGAATATCACAATATCATGAACACAGTTTATTAACAAAAACGACATTTCACAATGTGATTCAAAAACTACATGTTTTATTCACAAAAACACAAACATTCATATGGCAATATTGTTGTGTGCCTATTATTTAACCACAACTGTCATAATATCGTTGCAACACTAAAAACACAACAAAAATTTTGAACTACCCACCAAGACCACAAACAACATTTTCCAAGCAAGAGGAATAAAAATGTGATGGAAACTATTGTTGGGTTGTCTTTTATAGTAATTGAAGCCCTTGCTCGGTCGCCTAGGACTCGTTCTCACTGCTTCTGTCCGAACATGCAAAAATGGGTGGGGCCCTTTTTTTTAATTTTATAATCCTTGGTTTCGATCGAAGAATATTCGATCAAAACCCTTCCGACCGAATACGTATTGCCACATTGGCTGCATCTCACTGCCATGTGGTTTCAACTGAAACCCTCTTGACCGAACACTTTTCGGTCATAAACAGTTCACTCGAAACCATTTAGTTGGCCAAAAGTGTGACATAACTTTGTGCTTTTACCTAATAGTTAGAGACTTACATTAGGATATTTTTTTTATGTGGGATTTTGACCAATTACATGTCAAATTGCAAAATTGCAAAATGCAATAGGTGGTTTCTCTTTCTATTATAGAGGCATAATATTAAGAAGCTATGAATGCCACCCAATTGATTGCTTGGATTCACCACCTTCTAGGGGGAGACTTATTTAGTTTAGGCTTACTACTTTTCTATGTGATAATAACATAGCTATTTAGGTAGCTCATAATCTAAGGAACTATGCTTTTTCCAAAACATATTAAATTTCACAAGCACTTCATTAGGCATTGCATCCAAGAGGAGATGATTCTTCTTTAGTATTAATAACATGTTCACCAAGCCTCTCATCGAGGTTAAGTTTATTCAATTGTAAGAGATACCTTGAATTCAAGAAGTTACCATTAAAAAGAAATGATAGGTGATGACATCTTCCATATAATTCCAAATTGAAATTCACTAGAGATGTTAGAATATGAAATAAACTAATTTAAATGATATGTTATAGCTAGCTCTTAAGAGGATAGACCAATTAGCCTTATTAAGAGAAGTGGATATTTTTGGCCCATACATAAATTCTAAGTGGCGTTTAAAATACAGATATAAATTGCTAGTTTATTTGGCCTTATATATAGGCGCCCGCCCATGACCATTATCGTCTCCTTAACAAAATACGCATCTACGAGAATAATGAAATGCGTGTTTAAATGGCATGATCGTACGTGATACCTTCCTTTCCCACATCACAGCAGTCGGTTTTGTACTCTCACCCACACTTTCTTTCCCTCCTCTCCTTCCACAAAGAAACTCCAGCCGGTTTTGTACTCTCACCACTCTCTTTCCCTCCTCTCCTTCCACAATTTTGGCTATATATTTAATTCCCCATTCCATATGCATTATCCTGCTTTTTCTGCGATTTTGGCTATATATTTTCATCCCCATTCCATATGCCTTATCTTCTTTTTCTGCGGCTGAAGATTTGTATGCTATGGCCAAATATGAGGCGCTCAGTTTGCTGCTGTCGACAAATGAGGGAAAATGCAGAGGAAAGATACTATATAATGTGCGTAAACGTCATCATCTGCAGAAATTAAAGAAAGCCATAAAGATTCCATGAGTATTGCTTCATCAAGCACTAAAGGAGAGCTGTTTTAAAGGTTATTTATGGAATTAGTCTTTCTTTCAATTTTTTACAGATGATGAGTTAAACTTACATTGGAGTATTTTCTGTGGTAGGATTTGTCTGCTATGGTCAAATTATAGAAGCAACCTCTGGAAATCCACCTCCAGAGATCGAGCAAGATGGTGAGAAAGCTTTGATTTGTAAAAGAATTCTTCACTTTTATCCATTTTCGCTAGAATAAGAGTGTACAGAGACTTTCACACGTTTAAATGTGTTGATGGCTGTTAATTTTGTTCTCTAATTCTTGCCTATTTGATATTTAAGTAGGTAGTGTTTTATGGTAGACTCTAAAAGATGCTTTGACTATGTCAGCAGGATTTCTTGCCTATTTGATATTTAAATTTGGTAGTGTTTTATGGTAAGACTCTAAAAGTGCTGATATTTAAGTAGGTAGTGTTTTATGGTAGACTCTAAAAGATGCTTTGACTATGTCAGGAGGATTTCAAAATGTTTCATAATTTTTCTTATTTCTCATTTGACCAAAATCGTTATTGGATTTATAACGAAGTATTTTGTTAAGTTTTAAAGTGCAAAGGTAAGAGATGTGAATTGTTGAGTTTTCTGAGAATTAAATAATACATTTTGAATTTTGGGAGATACCATGAGAATCTAAGTTTGTGAAAATTAAAATTAATAACCTTTTCTTAGAGGTAAATAATTAATTAGTGTAAGATTAATAATATATATTTTAGATTCATGACAGAAAAGTTTATAATTCACTTAAGTTTGTGAAAACTAAAATTAATGTTTTTTCAGAGATAAATAATTAATTAATGTAAAATTAATAATAGATCTTGTAGATATATGAGTATGAGTTTTATGAATAAAATTATAATATTTAGTTTGAAATTTAATAAAGGTATGTTGTGATGAATGTTGTCGAATGATTTATTAATTTAATTAGGGTCTTGTGTGATGCCATAAACTCTTTTGTCTATGAATTTGGGTCACTGTTATAATTGCATATTAGAACTTGATCTTGATCATGGATCTAAACTCTCTTAAATTTGAATTTAAGAACCTACTGAACTAAGATCTATCATAAGCTCCTTTTTTTCAAAAAAATGCCTACATTATTTTCATGAAAATAGGTAGCAACGGACTCACCAGAATTTTTAACTCTCCATGCAACTTTCTCATAGGAGCAATTTGTGACTTTCTAATAGTAGCACTTGAATCTTCCACATTAAGAGAAGATTTGGAATTAGGATCTATTTTGAAAGAAGACCTTCTACCGTTCATCTTGAAACCTCAACTAGGTGAGTGTGTTCATCTTGAAACCTCAACTAGGTGAGTGTTTTCAACTTGGTCCAAGATGATAGAATTATCATCCTTCACTTAATAAGAGAATTTTAAAAAGATCTTCACATAGTGCTTGAAATTAACTTAAACAAGAAAATAAAAATAACATCTATACCCTTAAATAGGTTTTCATCAAATATCATACTTCACACATGACCCTTGAAATTATAGAAATGCATAACACTCTAAAGATAATGACAACTTTAGGGTCACAAGATATATGGCAAAGCAAGTACCACTAAGTTATGTCAATTGGTAGAACACTATCTAAACTAAATTGTAAAGAACATATTATGTAGTTATGTCAATTGGTAGAACACTATCTAAACTAAATTGTAAAGAACATATTATGTATTTCAATGGAAGGATTAACCTCTAAAAAGTCAATGCCTTAGTACATTGGTGACAAAGTCAAGACCTAATATAAGTACAAACACATAAAATCTAAGCATATTAGATTTTATGAAGAATCTAAGCATATTAGATTTTATGAATAACCACTAAATAAAGAACTAAAAATGTATTTAATAATCCCATCTAAACATATTAGATTTTATGAATAACCACTAAATAAAGAACTAAAAATGTATTTAATAATCCCATCAATCTGGATGTAATTTCATCTAAATGCACTTCACAAAATACTAGAAACTTCACATAAATAAATCTACATTAACAACCCATAGTTGATCAAAGATAAATACTATATTCTATTATTAAGAATTTAAAAGAGTTCCTAAAGAATTTGAGAAAGTCTTAGAATTAATACAACACTCAACTAATCAAAACCATCAACAAACTAGTAGTCACTAGAGAAGTGGAACACAACTCATCACACACATGAAACAAGATGCAAGCATCAAAAGTTGGAAAAGTGATGAAAAGAAATGAAGCATTCTATGCCTTTGTGTGAAAATGCTGCTTTTGTGAGGTGGAAGTCATGTAACCACAACAACAATTATGAAACTGCTAAGGTG
>VDFB02368577.1:0-29932 GCA_007258455.2 Sequoia sempervirens
GGTATTGGGGGATGATGACAGTTTCAAGATCTAATATAGCACTATAGCAAAGACATGTGCTATCCTCGAATCCCTAGATCCCTAATGTGTTATGTTTTGATTGCATATGAGGGGAAACCTTTTTTTCTTGATGTAGCTTTATTTGGAAATATATGCTTGGCATATGGATTTCAAAATAATCTCTCACAACCCTTTTAACAACTACCATATATCATTTATGATTTAAATTAATTGCTCACAACAGTGTGTTCATCAATTCCTTTAAAGTGAGGGCATACATTGACATTATTTTGACATTGAAATTGTTGTCTCACTTTTTTTTATAAAGGTTGAACTTAGTATAGTGTTGGTATAGCATTGATCATATTGTGGCATCTTGTCAAAGTTATCAATGAGTATAACTTTTGGTATGGTTAACATATGGAAGGCCTATAGACTTTGCTTGAATTTTTCATTTTTCACCTTGTTGTGAGTTCACACTTTGTAGACCTAGTGTGTTTATCAATATTTGGGGATTACCTAGTGTATATTAGATTGTACTAACCCTTGTGAGCATATTTTATAGATGTAGAATAACAAAAATTTCTAGTTAATCCCTTTTGCATTAAATTTGACATTCTATACTTGTGTATCTTGTCTTCCTACTCGTATCTTACACATCTTTTGTATCCCTTTGTCTCTATTTTGGTTTTCCATGGGCTCTTAGATCTTGGGGGCTTGATCATCCTCCCTAATTTTTTCCATCCTTCCCATCAAAATTTATAGATGAACCTCTCTTCACTCATTTTTTTACTTTAGTCTGAGTTTGATTGTAAGTTCACACTCTTACTAAAATGGGGGCTAAATGTAGTGTTGGAAATTGTATACTCTTTAAAATTTAACTTTGTTTGGGTCCCTTAATTAATTGGACTCAATTAAGCTTCTAATTACCTAAATTATACAATCCAAATCCTTATTAATCCCATTTTCCAAAAGGGAAACTAACATTTAATTAACACAATTAATAATTAAATCACATTGGAGGTTGAGTGTTCTGGAATTTTAGGATAGGACCCAATTGCCTAAGGGTGAATCAGTCCTCCTTAAGTGCCATGACCCATTTTTAAATATTTTTTTTGTGGTATTTAATTCTTCCAATTTCACATGCAATTATTAGATTTTTGAATCTAATTTTCAAGAAATTAGATAAATACCTAGAAATACATAGTTATTTCATCATTTGAGATCTAAGATTTTTGAAGGAGAAAATATTATTGTCAAGAGCATTCAAGAGTAGGTTTTTCAATTTTATTTTGTGCACATCAAATCTAGATCCTAATCATAATGTCATCTTGTGAAGGCTACTATGCATTGTTGATTTTAAAGCATGCAAGAATTTTCAAGTGTCAATTCAATCAAGAAAAGAAAGATCAGTCCTTGGAGTGATGTGTCTGACTTCTATCCTCTAAGGATAGCCATTAAAGGTTTAGCACAAGTTGTAAGAAAGTATTATTTCATTCATCATTTCCATACATTGTCATTATTTATTTATCAATGTTTAACTACCAATCTTAGGGCATGATGAAGGAAAACATCCAAAAAAATAAAACAATTCTTCCTCTTTGTGTATGTGTAGATTATAGGTTAAAAAAGTATTGAAGATATTGAAGACCAATTTTACATTGTTGCATTTGTTGCATTCATTATTTTCAAATCATAGAAATTCAAGTGAAGAATTTATTTTTGGTTTTTTGACAATGAACCTTATACAAAAGAACATCACATATCTTACTTCAAAGGACTAGAAAATGTATTTTTAGAAGCCCTAACCAAGTTCCATTTTCCCTTGTGCAAACTTTTCCTTCAATAGTTCTCAGAATAAACTTTTCATGCTAGGTAGATTTGTCCAGACCATTCTCAAATCTTCCTACAATTGTCCATCTAATTTTTGTATCTTTAAAATCTTATGTTATATCATGTAGGTCATATTGTGTATTTAGTTTGAACATTGAAAATCATTTAATTAAGTTTTATATCTACCATATTGTCTTAAAGAATTGAGATGTAGGTCTGGTTGACTCACCATTGAGGTTGAAAGTCAATCATTACACCTTGTGATCTCTTTCCCAATGAAATTCCCATAAGAGAAAGATATTATTCTCAAGACTCCCTTTATATCCCATTGTGAAATTAAAAGGACACCTTGTTAGGATACCTTCTCCTTTCCCCTACATTTCAATTTTTTAATTATTTAAATAGTTATTCTATTATGCATGATTTACTTGCTACATTAAACAAAATGGTGTACCTATATAACTATTAAATGGGAGATTGTATGAGAAAATATTACATTTTTTGTCATTTGAGTGTTCATGTGAACTTTATTTGTTTCCCATGTGATTATCACATATAAGGTTTTTGATTCAATACTTGCTAGTATTCACCTAATCTATTATATTTGATAGCCTCTTTATTTCTTTTATGTTCTTAACTAGTAGGTTCATTGAGATATAACAAATAATTTTAAAAAAATATAATTCTAAGCTAGATTTAAAATTATTAAAAACCATAGATGCCAAGTAGCTCCCTAATATGGAACCTCTTTAGAAAAGAAATAGTTTAGATTAAAAACAAATAATAGATTTCTTAATTTAATTTAATTTTGGTGATTAAATGAAAATCAGTACCATACCTAACATGAATAACATTTTAACCTACTTTAGATGACCACATTTATCATAGTTCCAACATTTTAATCTACTATTATGAGTTTTTTATTTATCTTCCACTACATATAAGATATATCTTTAGAATTTTCCTCACCCTATCAATCCATTGTCTCGTGAAATCTATCAATTTTCCTAGACACTTAATTAAATCCTCCATGCACTTAGTTAACTATTTAATGTGCAAATAGTGTGCCATTAACCATTTTTGATCTTCGTAATTCTAAAAAATGAAATGGGGATAGTTTTTTTTCTTTTTTTAGTATTAGTGGAGTCTCACTAGTCACTTTCCTTAGCCAATACAAGAACATCAACTTGTTAATCCTTTCATTATAAATATTAATCCAAAAATGGGCTTTCATTTGTAAGTCCATTATGTCTCCACTTTTGAAAAAAATATTGAGAATGGGTTGACGATTGAAAAAACCCTCACTTTCAAAGTTTTGGTCAAAATATATAAAAATATAATGATAAAAATACCAAAATCAATGAGAAACCAAACTTTTTGGGATGACCAAATAAATTGTTAGCAAAGGGAAGCTAACTCAAAAAATTTATAGACAACATAAAAATATTGAAATAAATTAGTCCTAATGTCCAATAACAAACCTATATTTTCACAACTTAAGGAAAACCATAAACCATTAATAATATATAATAAAGTAGAGTTCCTTGGAGAACCTATTAAAATATTATTTCAAAAATTCCTTCAATATAACTTAATAAATTTTATACAGACCTAACTATTTGATAAGAATACACCTTGGTGTAGTTGAGACTGGGGAAATTTACTAGACAACTTGATTTCTTAATAAAACACATATTCAATAAATGAATATTTATAATGAATTCAAACCCTAATGTTTAGATGTAAAATTCTATTGCAAGGGGACAATAGGATCATTCTTGATCTCTATCACGCTTTTATAACTTCTCAGAGATTCTTAAATGTGTGCATTGATCTCATTTTTATCTTTTAGAGGGTAAGAAATCAAATAGGATGAAATCCTTATCATTATAGAAAAAATAATTGTAGAAACATTGAGCATAATAGTAGGTTGAAATTCCAAAAATGCAACAATAAGATGAAAGCTAGCATATTTAGTAGCAAGTGAAAGATCTACAAACTAACAATTCAAACAAGAAATTTTTCTTAACACTTAGTTGGGTGATAAAAATTCACAAGACATATAGGCAACATCATCATTATGCTAAAGTTGGCTTATGACATGTGGATTTCATTGACAAAAAATTTCATATTAAATGGTTGATTAAACTTTCAATGTTTCAATCACTTGAGTTAACACACAAAATTCAATGGATATGGAGGTATGAAGAGAAGTAGATGGACAAGGAATTCTCACAAGTCGGATGGCCTAAATTTCCCCAAGATGTGAAATAATCCATTAGTACTAGTTTGTGCAAGGAAATTCATTAGAATCAAATAAATGTATTTGGGTCAGTACAAAAGAATTTGGTTCACTTAACTTCAAGATTTCCAACAATATGCATAAACCTTTTGATACCAACCATCTAGGAAAATATATTGGAAGGGGTCAACTACATTAGAACCTATTGAAAATGGTCAGTGCAGTGGAAACTATCTACGAGGCCTCTAGAAGACCAAACATTCGCATAAGAGTAGGGTTAACAACAACCTAGAATTTTTCAAACTATTAGTAGACCGAAAAATTACAAATCTATAACTTAGTCAAACTTTGTCTAGTATTCACCAAATTTGATTTGTACATATCCATTTGGCTTCTCTACAAGTTGATGCATTATTTTCCCAAACTATTTCTAAAAATCCTCTTGAATAAACTAGCCAAAATAAACACTACTAAGAAATAAAAGCAAAAAAATTAAAGGAATTTTTGTGGTTGATGTGGGATTTCTAGTGGACCTAGATGCTCCTACATTAGACACTTTGGATAAATGAAATGTCTCATAAGTTTATAACTCGTGAATTTTTTTTGAAGTCAAGAATTGGAATCCCATTCTCAAGCCAATTTTGTATCATTCATCAAAGAGGTTTTATCTACAACTCCCTATTCTTATAACACACTAGATATTTCATCTATTATTTCCCTCATGTTATCTTAGCCACCTAGGAACCTATCAATTTGTCAATATTTTCAATGTCCTTTTCAAGAAATTGATGTATCTATTCTTGTCCATCATAATAAGAAATTTTGATCCTCTTGTGTACTTGAATCACCTCCATGAAACTTGTACAAATCATAAACATTGAAAATTGGAGAAATGCTTATACCTTTTTGAGGTTCTATTTCATAAGCATTGGATGAAATATTGCTTAAGACCCTACAAGGGACCATCTTCTTCCATTTTAATTTATTGTGTGTTCCCCATGGGAACCTCTCTTTTATTAAATGTACAATAACCATAATACCTACCTGAATATATTATTTTCTTCTATGCACATTAGCATGCTCCTTGTATTTCATAACTCTCTTCTCTAAAATATCCTTCAAATTATTGTGCAACTCATGAATGTATTTGAAAAATTTTTCACCCATATTTTTTTTTGCTACTCCTCATTGAACTAGCCCTTAACTCATCAACATCCCAAGGGATATACCCATAGGCAATAGAAAAATGGTTTTTTTTCAACACTCCTACAAATTGAATTATTGTAGGAAATTTTTTCTTGATCAAGTGTTAAGTTTCACTAGTTTGTTTTATCACATAGTATATGCCTTAGAAATTTTCCCAAACTCCTATTTATAAGCTTGGTCTTCCCATTAGTCTAGTGATGATAGGATTAAATAAAATCAAACTTAGGGATTTTTTTAGTGGTGAATATTTGCTGATTGGTGAAAATTGATATAAACTAATTTACAATTGGTGAATACATTACAAAAAATAGGGTATCTAAATCACCCAAAATTTACAATTTATCTAACTAATCCATTTCAATTTTCCACATTTTATTTTATAAACAATATATAATTATTAATTTTACCATAAAAACTATGAATTTCTAATGATCTACAAATTTCAATAGATTTATTAATTCACACACATATTCATTAATACCATTAAAAATACATTATGTATGAGAACCCACTTCACTAACAAAATCAAATGACTATTACGTGGAAGGACCCATTTCGCCAATAATATTAAAAATTAATTACAGTGTATGAGGACCCACTTCACCAATAGTATGATAGCTCCATGATAATCCCAAGTCCATAATCACCTTGAAAATTACAGTGTATGGGGTTTATAGAGATTGAATTTGCACAACATTTAAATGTACCATTTTATAATCATGCATGATTCACCAAATTTTTACTATATCATTTAAAAATCACATGAAATTCACCAAATATGAATTGATAGAAATAGACATGAAAATTTGATTTATTTCTACATATTTTATTCATTTTTGAACTTTAGAGCTCTTGATTTAGATAATAGCAAAGTTACAACTACATGCATTACTAAATTAGCATAACCGAGTTAGTGAAATCCTAAAGGTAAGTGATCATTTCTTTATAGTATTACAATATTATTTATCTCGTTGTTATTCTTACATTATTCTTGTAGATGATATTAAGTCTGGAGATATCTAGGGCATTGGGATTTATTTTCTATGATTCCTTCTTAAATAAGAAGATTATTATTTTTAGCTTTTATTTCATGAGAGATGATGAGTAGGAAAAAGACTAATACACCTAAGGGTGGTGAAAGGAGGCTATCCAAATTGAGAACCATAATGTCATACTTTGGTAATTTTTATAGTCCACAAGACCAAGATGGAAATACAACATCAACACTTGTATCACATATTAATGAATAGGGAAATACCTAGAGTAAGATCAAAATAAGAAAATTGAGTTGGACAAAAATGCCATTGAATATATTTCAAGGGATACCCAAGGCAACTAAAATTAGTTAATTGACATGGATGGGAATGCTAGTGTCATAGACGATGTTCCTATATGGAAAGGGAAAAGAAAATCCAAATAAAAAATGGATCATGAGTGAGATATCACAAGGAATTATTAAATTGATTGGGTGTCAAAGTACCCATTCATTGAATTAGTGGAGACTGAAAAAAAGATGAACCTCCAAAATAATACAAGTTTAATGTTTGTCATTAGAAGTATAAAAGGGATAAGAAGTTGTAGCTAAATCTTTGTACTATAAAATAACATATTGGTAAAGTTTATGAAAAAAATAATTAAAAAAAGGAAAAATTAGTGATAAGATGAAAATCAAAAGAATTATATTATCATATTAAACAAGCATTCAAATTTGATGTATATATATATAAAAAAACTCTATAATATAGAAGTATAATAAAGACTGTGTTCTTAAATCAATTTGAAAAAATAAATGCTTATTCCTTATACCTTAAGTCTCAACCAACATTTCCTAAAATAATATTATAAAAATTTCTTTAATAAAAAATAAAACAATTAAATTAATCTTAAAACCTTCATTGATCCAAACATCACAACTATTGTAATGAAATATAAGACAACTTCATGATAAAACTCTCATTGATCCAGACATATCATGATAACTTTAATAAAACCAACACACAACACAACTATTATTATTATTATTATTTTAGAAGCAGCTGAATGAATTCAGCAAACAGAATGCAAACTACACTTCACAAACGAGAAATAGACAATATACATATAAGTTTACGTTGGTAGTCACATGAAAGTAAAATCTTCTCAACAACAGAAACCAGATTGTGAGATAAAAAAAGAGAAGAAAAATCCATTAAGCCAGCTAACATCCTGGTCCCCAGCAATAGCCATAACCAGGCGCGCATAATCCAATGTTGCAGCACTCGTCGGGAACACCAGGATATCCATTACAATCTAGATCGCTCTGGCACCAAAATTCGGTGTTCGTGCAGTAATCAACTGAAACCACCATCGACACTCCAAATATTACAATCATAATTAGCATTAATGATACCAAATATTTCTTTGCCATTTTCTTTGGTGAGTAATTTGAATGCAAAGCATGGCATACATAATCTGCATTTTGGCCATTCGTTGTCGTTATAGCGGTGGCTTCTTTCCTCGAAACGGTGCCCACTTACAATTCTTTTCCTCGGCCAGGAAACATCAAAGCATTGGAATTGCCGCAGGCAGGCAGATGTTTACCATGAAGTTGACTCTAAACAAAATGCACAGCAATTATTAAAATATTACAAAGAATGGATGATAAGTACATATATTTTGGCATATTATTACATAGTTTTATTGATGGTATCTAACCAGTGAAAAGTATATGACACTAATTACAATGTCCTATTTAATTGGTCCAATTTATTTATATTTTGTTATTTACATTTTATAGTAATAAATATATTTGTTCAATTCTACTTTTTATAATTGTTAAGATTTAATATTTTGTTCCTTTTAAAATTTCAGAGTATTTTTTTAATAATTATAAAATTTATTTTGTATCAAATTATTTAATAATAAAGTGTTTATGACTAAAATATTTTTTAATAAAAAAATTAAAAATAATAAAATTTGAAATGATATAATGTTTATAAGGGAATGAAATATGTATAGACATGCATCTCAAGAAGTTTTGAAGAAAAATTAAATTACTTGCATTGGTATATGCAATACATTTGTGAGACGTTATAATTGAATATTAATACCTCTCCTTATCCCTCATAATACAAGTGTTATTATTCTTGAGGAGATGCTTTGTACGTTGAGAACCACTTCTTTGTGGGGAGGCATATGGTAGGATGCATCCAAACCTATGAACTAAGAGATATCGAAAGATCTGTTAATGCAAATAAAGAAAGCATTAATAGCTTCATTATCAAAGTATATATACATAGAGGAATCAACATTTTTTTCTTATTAGTACTTGCATGCTCCTCAAAAAAATTTAAAGTGAACATGTGAAATACTCAACTTTAAAAATTGTAAAAAATATTTTTCTTGAACATAATTGGTTAAGAAGTTTGGTGTGCTATGGGAAAATTTCTAAAATAAATAAATTTTACGTATTAAAATAATAAAATAAAACTTAAATAAATAAATGTTACTTATTTTTACATTTTTTTAAAGAATGATTTTTTTAATGTATGTAATTGTTATTTTTTTATTAAAGAAAATCTCACAAAAATCAATTAGCTATTTTATAGAGATTGGATTCACACTATTAAAATAATTAAATTAAACTTAAATTAAAGCACATCCATAAATTAGCATATAAAGATAATCTTTCAGATTTCATTTTACACAATTAAAATAAAAATTAAGCAATCTACTACTTTTTCTAATTCTTTATTCACTTCCAAAACATACATAAATACAAATAAAAATTAAATTAACATCAAAGATAACATTATGGAGGCACACGAGCGCGGGCACGGGCGGGAAAAGAGGGATTTTGAAAATTCAAGCAATGGAAATGGAGGCGGAGCAAGATCAGCGAGATCTCAGGCGAATCAGGAGTTGATTTCGAGTAAGAATCAAGGTAAGGATGATCAGGATGAGGTGGACTCCGAAAATAAAATCCTGGTGGAACCGGGTGGAAAGGATATTCCAGCGGTTAATCCTGCGGTTTCCCCTACAGGTCAAAAAAATGAAAAAGCTAATGAGACGGTGGGGACCACTAGCGGCATTGGAGGTAATCGCAAACCCTGGACTTCTCTGTTTGGGGTAAAACCTAATGGAAAATCTTCTTTCCCTCTAGTGCAAAATATCTCAGATAAAGGTAAGTTTGCAATTTCTGTGCCATATTTTTTAATCGATCATAATATTGCTTTAATGGAAAGAACCCTGGTTGGGAAGTTTATGGGCCCTAGACCAAACATTGAAGTTGTTAGGGAGTTCGTTAAAAATAAATGGAGAACAAATGGAAAAGTTTCAGTTGCTGTTCTTCCAAAGGGTTTTTTTGCGTTTGAATTCACTTGCAGAGAGGACATATTGGCTGTCAGAAGTGGGTGTCCTTGGGTTATAGGGAAATCTTCCCTGGCTCTAAAGAAGTGGTCCTCTAATTTGGACCTTTCGGACTCCATTTTTGAGAACGTCCCAGTTTGGGTCAGACTTCCGAGCCTTCCCCTGGAATATTGGAATGAGGACATTTTTTATGGTATTGTGAGCTCCTTTGGAGAGCTCCTTTCTATTGACTCGATGACAGCTGCTAGAAAGAGATTGGTATTTGCTAGAATATGTGTAGGGGTCTCTCAAAATGCTGACCTTCCCTCATCGATCGAGATCTAGTCAAAACTGGGTTCTTGGGTGCAGGAAATTGAGTTTGAAACCATCCCGTTTGTTGTTTCAAATGTAGAAAATTGGGCACTGGGCTAAGAAATGCCCCTTAAATGCTACCAAAGAGAAAGAGAAACCAGTTGGTTCTTTGAAATCGGTATGGCGAAAGAAATCAGGAGGTGATAGCCTTGAAAATAAAGAGTCTAACGGTCAGAGTACCTCTAATGAGGCTGATGTGGTCATGGAAAATAATGGAGAGGCTCCGCTGGTACCCCAACATATGGATCTTGAGAAGACTTTACCTAGTAAGGAAAATAAATCCAATGAGGATCAGTTGGCGGGGAAGATAATTTGATCCAAGATGCTAATCCCTTTTCCCAAGAACTAATCCCAACAGTGAAAAATGATGAGACCCCGGGCTTGGAGGATATTCCTATTAGGGGCTATCCTTAGAGCTGAACATCCCTCTCCCTCTCCATTCCTCTGTTGGTCTTTCTCCTCCGGGAGTAGAGCACTTTACGGATCCTAACTCCTTCGATGTGGTCAAGGATTCTTTCGAAAACCTGGACCATTCATTTGAACTTTCTAGCAACTTCTCATCTTCTCATTTGAATGGTATCATGGAAACATTACCCTGGGAACAAAGGCTCTTAACTGATAAGGAATGGGAATCTAGTAAAGAGACGGATAGCCAAGAAGAGACAGATAAAGAAGAGTTCTTATCAAAGAAAAAAAAAATAAAAACAAACAATGGAAGACTCCAAGTGGTATTTCAACCAGATCAAAAGCAAAGGCAGACTGTGGAGCATCAAAGAACTCTCGAGGGAAAAAATCTATTAAATGGACAAGGGAGCATAACAGTTTTCAGGATATTGCGAATGGATCTCAGAAAACCATCCCGGAATGCCTCAAATCCCCTGGTAATTCATGAAGATTATGTCTTGGAATATAAGGGGACTCAATAGCCCCCACAAGTAGGATGTTCTACGCAATTTTGTTAGAGACCACAAGCCTGATATTCTTCTTATTCAGGAGACGAAAATGTCAAAGGAAAAAATAGAAAAGATGAAACTTTTCCAGCACTGTAGTACTCATGGAAACAATTCGAATGGTGCTTCTGGAGGTATTGCTACCTTCTGGAATAATCACATAATCAAAGGGGAGCTGATTTTGGAAGGCACGAACCATATTGCTACTAGATTCACACATATCAGGGATAGTTTCAGTTGGATCCAACTGAATATCTATGCCCCTAATGGTAAAGGACTGAGAAAATCCTTTTGGATGGAGTTGGCTACTTTTAGGAGGATTTTTGATAGAGAGCCTTGGATTGTTATGGGTGATTTCAACACGCCCTTAATGAATGGAGAAAAATTTGGAGGTTCCTAGATCAATGCAGAGAGCAAAGAGGATCTTCAGAGTTTCATTGATAACCAGGGGCTGATTGATCTGGATTTACATGGAGCTTCCTATACCTGGTCGAATCGTAGAAAGGGGTTGGAGCTTATACATGTTAGATTAGATAGATCTTTAGTTTCCAATCACTAGTTTTTTGCGTATTACTGTTCTCTTAAAGCTCTCTCTAGAATTGGTTTTGATCATTTCCTTTTTAGTTTTGTTGTGGATCCTATAAAAATGAAGAAAAATATCCCTTTTAGAGTGGAAAAAATGTGGCTCTCTCATCCTGCTTTTAAAGAGGAAATTAGGAAATGGTGGAATATAAGTATTTTTGGCACTGCTATGTTTAGAATAGCTAAAAAACTTAGAGAAGTGAAATGTAACTTGAAAAAAAGGAAAAAAGAGTCCTTTGGGAACATCTTTAAGATCAAATCTGCCCTTCAAATGGATCTAGGGGAGATTCAATATAAAATCCAGAAGGAGGGATATTTGAATGACACTAAAGAAAAAGAGAATGAGCTACTTATTAAAATGCATGACATTATTGGAAAGGAGGAGGAATTTTGGAGGCAAAGATCTAGAGCATTATGGTTATCTGCAGGTGACAAAAATACAAGGTATTTTCATTTATCGGCCTCAAAACATAGAGCTATCAACAGAATATCTCAAATTGAAGTGGATGGAACTAAGTATGAGGAGGAGGAGGATATTAGAAAGTATGATGTCTCATTCTTCAAAAACCTTCTTTCTAAGAATGATGAAATTAACCAAAATGATCAGGACCATTTAATAGATGCTATACCGAAAGTGATCAACCAAGAAAATAACACTATGTTGTCTTCTATTCCTTCCAATGAGGAAGTCAAGCGGTTTTTTTTCTCCTTTGATGGGAGTAAAGCCCCGGGTCCAGATGGTTTCCCTCTGTTTTTCTTCCAATGGTTCTAGGAGACTGTTGGAGATGATGTTGTGAATGCTGTAAAAGAATTTTTTGGATCCAGAAGTCTCCTAAAAGAATTGAATTCCACCTTCCTGGTTCTTATCCCTAAGAAGCCTGGAACGATAAAATTTGAGGCCTTCAGACCCATAAGCCTCTGTAATTCTATCTATAAAATCATCTCTAAGGTTTTGACTTCTAGATTATTAATTCTTTTGCCTTCTTTGATCTCACCTCAACAAAATGGCTTTGTTCCAGGTAGACAAATCCTTGACTCTATTATTACTATGCATGATAACATCCATTCTTTCATGGAATCTAAGACTAAAGGCTTTCTATTAAAGCTTGATATATCTAAAGCCTATGACATAGTTGATTGTACTTTCTTATTTAAGATTTTAAAGTCCTTTGGATTTTGCAACAGGGTTCTTCAAATGGTGGAATATCTTGTGTCTACTGCTTCTATTTCTGTTATGGTTTATGGATCCCCTACGAATTTCTTCCAAAGTACCAAAGGTCTAAGACAGGGTGATCCTATTTCTCCTATTTTATTCACTATCATGGCTGAGAGTCTTGGAAGAAACCTGAAAAATCTGATTGACAACAAATCCCTTTGTGGTCTTAACCCCTCCTCAAGTATCATGGTTTGCTCTCATCAACAATTTGTTGATGATACTATGTTGTTGGGTAAAGCCTCAGTGTTGGAAGGTAAAACTTTGAAATCTTTTCTTGATAAATATGGGAGAGCATCTGGACAGCTGATTAATAATCAAAAAAGTTCTCTATTCTTCTTCAACACCCCGGCTCACAGACAGACCAAAATTTCTAGTATCCTTCGTTGTAGGGTGGATTCCTTGCTTGCCACCTATCTCGACTTACCCTTGAGCGTTAAACCTCATGAATCCTTTTGGGTTTTATTGGTTGAGAGGTTTAGCAAAGAGCTTGTTGGCTTGAAAGGTGCTATGCTAAGTCAACCAGGAAAAATTCAACTCCTCAAAGCTTCCTTGCAGAATTTGTCAATCTATGCTCTAAGCCTCTTCAAGATTCCTACTAAGTTTGTGGATGCCATAGAAAAGATTCAAAAAATATTCCTCTGGTCGAGTGTCAAAGAAAAGAAAAGACTTCCTTTAATTGGATGGGATCTGCTGTGTAGACCAAAAAAGACCGGAGGACTTGGTCTTAGAAGAATCAGATTGGACAACAAAATCCTTCTAGCAAAATAAATTTGGAGAATTTTCTCATCTTCAGGTGAATGGACTGATATCCTAGCTAGTAAATATTTAGAGAACAATTGTTCTCACATTTTGCTAAAGGATTCCCATCTTCTTCCTAGAGGTTCTACCTATTGGAATAATCTGATCATTGGGAAAAATATTGTGGACTCTGAAACTAGTTGGCATGTCAAAAGTGGAAACCAAACTAGATTTTGGGAGGACATATGGTTGTTCAAGGAGCCCCTTATAAAAATTGATTCCTTTAGTGGGTGGGCTGAGAATTGCAAAGCTCGTTTCAGATCCTATGTGAAAGACTATAGAGTTAATGGAAAATGGGTGGGTTTGTGTCTTATCAGTCAAGCTCTTGCTCCTATTCAGTCTTCTTTATTGGCTATTAGACTCTGCTCTGATCAGTTGGAAGATCGTCTTGTCTGGATCGATGAACCCTCGGGAAACTATTCAGTTTTGTCTACCTTTGCTAGGATTACTTCCTCCCAGGGCTCTCCTCCCTTTTGGTTGAAGGCTTGGTTCAAACATTTGGTCCCTAAAATTAACATCTTTTTTTGGATCCTTCTCCAAAATAAGGTGCTTACGATTGATAACCTATGTAAACATGGCTTTCAAATACCTAATAGATGTTTTATTTGTAAGAGGGAAGCAGAGTCAGTGTGTCATATGTTCCTTCATTGTCCTTTTACTGCCTTAATCTGGGAAAAAATTATCAACTTTTGGCATCTCTCTTGGGTTTTTCCCTCATCTGTTGAAGACTTTTTCCTCCAATGGAAAGCTCCAACTCATAATCATGTTCTCAGGTTTCTTTGGGACTTTTCTTTCCCTCATGTTGCTTGGGGTCTTTGGAAAGAACACAACAATAGAATTTACAGAGATAAAGAAGCTCCGGTGGATATTGTTTTTGATAGAATTATCAGATTCTTGAAAGAGAATGTCAATGCCATCCCCCAGAAGGTTAGTAATTCTGAGAGAGTGGCTCAATCATCTTATGACCTTATATTTTCCAAGGAATGGAATATTAGTCTCAATTTTCCTTGCGCCCCTAAAAAAGACAAGAAGGATAGAGAGGATGTTCGCTGGTCTTTCCCGCCTAATGGTTGGCTCAAAGCTAACTTTGATGGTGTGGCTAAAGGTAATCCGGGGGCAGCGGGCTATGGTGGAGTCATAAGGGACTCTTTTGGCAACTTTCTTGGTGCTATGGCCACTCCTCTTGGGCCCCAAACCAATCACTTGGCCAAGGCTGCTGGCACTTTTCACATTATAAATTTAGCCCATAGTCTTAACTTTAAAAATCTTTGGATTGAAGGTGACTCCAAAAATATTATTGACTGTCTTTGTGGAAAGTCCCCCCCCCTCATGGACAATTAAATCTTGGATTGATGATGCCACCTTGACTCTTGCTAAGTTCGACAAAATTAAAATTTCACATGCCTATAGAGAAGCTAATGCTATGGCGGATTTTTTTGCTAATGAAGGGGTTAGGAGTAATGATCAGAGCACTTGGCTAAACATTAATGATCTAAGTGTTAATGTCCATGCTGTATTGAATTATGACAAATTACATGGACAAGAGGCATGTCATTTCTTTATTGAGGACAGGATGGAGTTGTCACATCACAATCATTAGATTGTATGGGATAGAGCTTATTTGCTTAGTCTGCAAGGTGGATTGGCATGCTTTGTGGGTTCTTAGATTTAGCGAGACCAGTTCTAGTAAAGATATTATGTCGGTGTGCCCCACTGTGTTTGCTAAGATGGGTGGAGATAGGAAAAGAACCGAGCCAGACAGCTATGAGATGCACACAAGAAATGTTAAGGCATGGAATAAAGTTAAAAGTGGGGGGTTACTTCCGTTCCTGGAGAAGCTCCATGGTTCCAGTCAAGAGGCCATGGATCTTTTTGAGAAAAATTGGGATAATGGGAATCTTACCCTTTTTGGTAGGAATGTCGAGCTCAATGAAAACCTGATAGCTGAAGTGACGGGAATGTCGATTGAAGGGGAAAAAAATTCAGGGATAGGGTTTTCTCCGACGATGTCGTCATTAGATTTCCTAAAAAGGAGAAAGAAAAGCTGAAACTGGTAAAAATTGCTAATAGCTACTTTGATGTAGACACCATAAAAGCCCTGTGGAGAAAGGTCCTATGTGCCATCATGGAGTACATAGCTGTGGATGGTCATTTCACCAGGGTCTACGGCTATCACTTTGCCCTGCTCAACCATTTCCGCTACAAGGTAAGGGTTTCTTTCCCCTACTTTCTTTGCTGCTCTTTGAGGAAAAGTTTGGTTGACCACAAAAAAAACCCTAGAAGATTCCCTATTTTGCATACTGGCCTTATTAGATTAATTGTCGAGCATTACCAAAATATGCCCATCCCTGCTAATATTGAAGCCTCCCCTGACTCTGAGGATGACGATACTGAACCCAGCTGCTCGGGATTTTTGCCCAATTCAAGTCTGGCTAGAACTGTCCTTAATCCACTTGCTACCCATTCAGGCAAGAAAAACCCTAACCCCCTTACTGTTAAAGGTTGTGTTGTGCCCGACCTAGAAATCCCCTCCCTTATTGATAAGAATCCCAAGTCTAAAAACCTTGTTTCGTACTCTGAAGATTCCCCTGACTCTGAGACATCTGGTGCTAATAATACTGATCCCTCTGTTGACCCGTCAATGGATAGAATTACTAAAATTGGGTCCCCTGTCACTCTTGTCCCTGAGAATACTTGTTGCAACATTGATAGGGATCCCTCTGTGGATGTTTTGAATTTAGCTAGAGAAAATGTTGATACCCATTTCAAACTTTTGAAATGGACTTTCAATGAAATTAATGAGCTTAAGATAAAAAAAATTGGGCCCTGCAAAGTAAGCTGGAAGAGTTAGGAGCCAAGGTTGCGACGATTGAAAAAACTAAAGTAAAACAAAGAGATCACAATCTCAGCAATGACACTCAGAACCAAGCTGGAAAAATAGAAACATTGAAATCGAGATGGAAAAAATGAAAAATACTATTAAAATCATTGGTGAGAAAAACTATCGTATGGCCAGACACAACGCCATAATCATCAATGCCATGACCGAGAAACTGGACAAAGCCCAACAGGGATTCTCTGGTGGTTGACCTAGAGGATACCAATGAAAGAAACTAGGAGGAGAATGCTGGTATCTCTAAGAGAACCAGGGCCAATCTGAAGAGGAAGGCTCCCCCCACTTTGCAGATGATTCAAATGTTTAAGATGGGTGTTCATGAGATGAAGAATTTGGAGGCAGAGACTGAGGCTTGTCTTGAAGACTTTGGGTTAGTCGCTACCAGTTTTTTGTTGGCTTTTTGGCTGGCTTTTTTTGACCTTCCTGGTCTTTTGCGTGTGGCTGCTATTTATTCTGGTTTTGTCCTTTTGAGCAGCTGGTTGTTTTTGTTGAACTTTTCTGTCATTTCTATTATGTTGTAATACTTTGTGGTTTTGGGTCCCTCAGAAACCCGCTTTACCCTTTATCAAAACATAATGAAAATTATTGTAATTATTAATTAAATTATAATTCCAATCCTATTATTATTAATTATTATAATTAAGATTAGGATTAGAATTAAGAATAAGGAAAAATTATGGTTAGAACTATTCAAAAATTAAAATAAATTAAAAATAAAATAACACTAATAATAATCACTAAAATATGATTAATAGATATAATGCTCCAAAATTTTATTCATCTAATATCTTTATTTCAAATCTTATTACCAATATTAATTCACAATTTATTTTTTAGTAATATCACTCTATAATTCTTTATTGTTAGGGTTAGAGTTACGACCATAGTTATGGATAGTGTTACAACCATACTTAGGATTAGAGATAGGTCTAGGATTAGGATAATGATTTAGAATTTATTGTTAGAGTTAGAGTTAAGATTAGTGTTAGGGTTAGAGTTAGGGTTAGGATTAGGTCATGCAAAGAATTAATTAACAATACTAAAACACTATAATTAACAAAACTTACATTTATTTTTATTCACATTAGTAAAACTTACATTTACTTTTTTCCAAATCTAGAAAAAAATAATTACAAAACTATAAAGGAAAGTACTATCAACTATGTGGCACTTGTTTTTACATTCCTTCTTGATATAACCCCATTTAGCATAGTTCAAACATTTTAACCTACTCTTACTCTTTAGACATTTCCTTACCCTCTCTTACACTATCAATTCACTCTCTCATGGAATTAGTGAATCCTTCCTTTATAGTTACTTCACTCTTCCATGCATTTAGTTAAATGTTTCATGCAAATACTGTGCAATCAACCATGCTTGATAAATGTAATACCAAACAATGAAACAGGGAAAACATTTCTTCCTTCAACATTGGTGGAATCTTGCTAATCACTTTCCTTTATTTGCTTTTATATTCCATTTCCAAAAATTTATAATGTTTGATCAAAGTTGTCAAAGTTGTCACCAAGTCTTGGAGAAACTTGGAGAAGACCTACAGGTGGCAATTTACAGTTTTAGATACAGAAACCAATTAGAAAGAGCAGAGCAAACTGAGAGGAAAAGAATCAGGTCTCAAACTTCTAGAAAAGTAGAAGTGGACTTATTTGCCACAAGTGGAAAATGAGTCCCACTATACAGGCCTAATAGATATTTTTATAGATTTGGATACCCTTTTGGTAGAAACATGTTCCTGCACATTTTCTCATAAACAGGACTAATTCACCTAGCTTGGTGAATGAGTCCCATTCAACATTGACAACAATTTTTTCAGTGATTCAGACCTTCATTTTTCCATCTTCAATCTCTCAGGTGCACACTTTCTATTTTACATATTTCTATTGCATTATATTCATCTTCCTAGGTCATTTAGAGTTAGTTTGCATTCAATTATGGTTTTGTTTTACATATTACATATCATTGTATTTTCCAAGTCTAAACTTGGTGGTGAACCCCTCATTAGATAATAGTCATCCCTTAGGACAACCCTATGGACACTAGAAATGGATGCACAACTTCCTTGTCCATGCAAAAGGGGAAGAAGGAAGAGGGATCCAATTTCACAATGCTCACATTCAAGAATACCTTAGAGATCTCAACCCAATGAAGGGTATGGGAGATTTGACTATAAGATATCCTTGGAGATAAATGGAGACAAAAAATGGGTTCACCACCAAGTGCAAAGTCAGAAAATGCAAGATGTTTGAAAACATAGTGTGATATGCAAACTAATACTAAATGACCTAAGAATGCAAGTAAAATGTAACACAAAGTTATAAAACTATAAATGTGCACCCTAAAACTTGTTGGAGATGGAATGGAGCTCTGGAATCTTGTAAAATTCACTATTGATGACAACTAGGACTCATACGCCAAGTTGGGTGACTTAGTCCTGTTTCGGGAAGACTGTGCCAAAATAGGTTTTAGACAAATGGGTACTCAGATCTACAAAATTCCATTTTAGGCTTGGGTAGTGGGACTCATTCGCCAATAGTGGTGAATCAGTCCACCTCTAGATTTTTAGAAATTCAAAATAGGAAACTGTAGCCCTCAATCTACTCTTTTGCTCTTGATACAGATTCAAGTTCAAAACTGTAGAATTCAGCCTGTAGATCTTCTCCAAGCTTCTCTTAGAACTTTGACAACTTTGACTTATTTTGACCACTTTTCCAATCTTAACTTCTTAGTAAATCTGCAACCTATATCCAAAACCCTAGCAAATAAGGTGTTGCAAACATGTAAGCATTAGCTCCAATGGATTTGGACTTGGAATCAATCTTGATGTTGATAGATCTTGAATGCAATGCTTGCTTGAATTACATAATCCTACATCACATATTTTAGCTATAAAACAACATGATGTAAAAACTCTTTGACATGATGAATGACATTTGAAAATGCTCTTGATTGCTTGATAATCTACCCTTAAAATGCCTTGAATTCTATTGTGGATGCTCAAATTCTCTTATGAACAATATGCATGAATACTTGAATGCTAGGTATGAAAATGAGGGGAAGAAACTTGTATTTATACTCAATTATGCAATAATTATCGAAATTACAACACTAAAGTCCGGCCTTAGATCTTGGAGAATAAAAACCCACCAAAATTTTGATTTAAATAAATGAATTTTGAGTTAAAGGGGACTCAGTTTCCATCTTGGGCGAATGGGTCCCACCTAAGGGAACCCATTCGCCCAGAATGGCGAATGAGTCCCACCTTAGGCATTTGAGGTGGGTTTTGGGATTTTGATGCTTTAAATGATATTTATCAGGATTATTCTCAAAAATACACATAAATAAGGCATGTGGATGCAAAATGGAGCTAATTAAAAGCATAAGAAAGCCCAATTATTAATGAAAAACCTAGAAAAGTGTGAAAGTGTGTTACAACACTTTACAAAACTTTGAAATAAGGGTTGGTAAATGATGAAAAGAGGTTATTTAGGTGAAATGCATTAACAAGACCCTAGAAAAGTGTGAAAGTGTGTTACAACACTTTACAACACTTAAATAAGGTACCACTTGAATCATTTTAGTTCACAAGGGCCCAAGACCTAATGTGAATTTATTATCCACATTACAACATTAAATCAAGACAAAATTAAGCCAAAATCACAAGGAGGGCCCAAATGAGACAAAAAAAGTAGAAGGGTTACTTTTTCAATGTCCACAAACCCTACTATAAGATTTATTTTTCTTTTTCATTGAGGTCTTTAGGGTTACCCTTGAATGAAAGTAGATTTTTGGGTATCCTCTATGTCCTAAAGCATATGATAGCATCCATCCCACAAAAATATAATTTCAATTGCAAAGGTTATTCAGATCTCTATCATTTTGTCCATCTCATTTTCTCAGATTCAGCACCACATACATTTTATTGAGATTTTTCAATTTAAGGCATTTACTTGATAACTTGGACATACTGCAATTTAGAGAAATTCTAATTGCATTGGGAGGCTTCATTTTTGGTTGTGCATCATATTTGAGAGTTTCGATTTAATATTAAGGGTCAATGTCTTTGTAATCTTGGAGATCATTCATAGTTTGTTATGGGGTTTTCATTTCATCCTTCATTGATAATGTTGGGAAGGGTAAACTATAAACAATGGAGAGATTGCATCGTAAACCATCTCCAATCACTTCATTTGTTCCCACATTTGTATGGTTTTGTTCCCCTTCTTGATAAAGGTATCCAAAAATTTGCTTGGAGTTATTGAAGGTATGATGTCTTAGAGGTTATTGCAATGCATGTTGATGATGATATTTTGAAAACTATTGATCATTGTGATTGTCCTCATATTATTTGGAATAAGATTTCGGAGATATATTGAGATCTAGACACTCCACCATTCCCCAATGATCATTATTTAGAATTTCATGTGCCTCTTCATTCTTCCAACAAGATACCCTATGATGATAATGCTATGCAGGAGCTTATACATTTTGAATGCTTTGAATCTTTAGATGCTTCTTTTCCATCAAATACAATTGATGTACCTTCACCTTTAGTGATTCATTGTCCAAAGTCATTGATTAAGGCTTCCATCATTCCTATTCAACAGGACATATTCAATTTTCCAGACCTAGGATCATAGGATGGCTTTGTATCAGGGATTATAGACTTGGCTACTTCTATAGGTTTGGAGCACATTCTTGAGGGGATATTTCTCCTCTATGAAAATTCTACTTTGGAGGGTTTTCTTGAGTCTCTGCATTCCATTATTTTGACCTTGATTGGGGATCCTAATCTTGGTGAGACTACCTTGGAGGAACTTGCTTCCTTATCAAAGACTTCATAAATGAGGTTGCTTCCCTCTTCTTCCTTCATGGAGTTGGACTTTATTTAGCATCTTGCTTCTTCCTAGAGGAAGAAAAGTGGTTTTTCGTCATTGGACACTCTTTTGGCTTAAGAATTATTTTAGTGGTTTTGAGGACACTTCATTTTGGGGGGCAATCTATTCTCTATATATTCCTTCAATGGAGGGTTCATTTCATTGTCTTTAGATCTTGTTTAGCATCAATTTCTACATAGTCCTAGTTTTTCACCATCTTCATTTATTAGGCATGTACCTGATTTGATTATGTCATCCTCATCTTCCTTCGGCAAGGAGACACATGAGCAATTTTTAGAGACAACATTATCATTCTTTCTTCCTTTCTTCAATTCCTATCTAGAATGGGAAGCATCCATATATTTGTGCTTGGTTTTGTTTCTTCTAAAAGGGAGACAAGTTGTTTGTCGACATTGGACCATGTTTTGTCTTCATGTACTTACCATTTTTGTAGGTGATTACATATTGTGTGGGAGCTATATATAGTCTCTTTATTTCCCTCTTATAGGGGGCTATTGATTATTGTCCTCTTGTGATGGATGTTTCTCTTAGGGGGTATTCATGTCGAGACTTCCATACATCACTTTCATTACTTATACATGATTAGCATTATTTTTTGCATTATATCTCTTTTTAGGTGAGGATTTTTTTCCTATGAGGTTTTCTCCATTTCTCCATTTGTAAGAGACATGGGTACCTAACATGGCCTGGTAGTCAGGTCCGATCATTGAATCATATTGCATCATTTGCATCATAACTACACTCCCAAGTTGCACTTATGGGGGGGCGTTAGTGTGAATGGGGATATTTCCTAACTAGATATTAGTGAGGACCTATTCACATCATTAATAAGTTTACTTAGGAGTTAGTTTCCTAGGTGGCACTCTAGAAACTAGTATTTAATGGAACCATATCTCATTAATAGGCATGTAGTTATTTAGGTATTTAATATTTCTCATACATTTATAATTATGCATTAAGCATGTAATGTTTGCAACTAAGGTGGTTATCCAAACTCCTCTCACCTTGCATATATAAGCAAGGATCTTGTACATTTGTAAATAATATTAGAGATTCTAGGTCAATTCATCAGAGATCATCATTTGATCAAGTTATCTTCTTGCTCATGATGCATCACTTATTTATTCATGTGGATGGTATTCTTCTTGGTTGATCATTTGAAGTGTGCATAGATTCATCTAGATTATTGTTCATATTTCCAATAGGGAGGACTAATAACTTACATGCACATAAAATAAACCTTACTCTATATATTCTTTCATTTTACAATAATACAATTGTCTTTAATATTACAACAATATTTAAGAATACAAAGAATAAAACAAAAAATAATGAGGCTTTCTCACCACCCTACCTTAATGACATCATGAAGCCTCATGGGCTCTAGTCATACCCCTGAGAAAGAAACCAACGACTACCAATGATTCTTGGTAGGAAGACTAAAAGATTAGCTTACCTACATTTATTTTATTTTATCTACTCATTCGCCAAAAAAATTCTAAATTCACATCCACAAAAACTTGGACTCTTCCTCACTTGTTTTGAAATCCATAACAAAATAACACAACAAAAAATTAACTACTCAAACAAATTTCATAGAAATGAGAAAAATAACTTATCTCCACAATTTTTCTCCTTGAACACCTCTTTCACATGTGAGAACTTTTTGCCTCTCTTCCAAATTTTCTTCTATTATTTCCCAAACTCCCAATTAAAAGAATTTTTTTCTAAAATAAGTGGGTAACACCCCTCTCCTCTTTTCTATTCAAGTATAAAATAATTCAACTTGAATTCTTTTGAATGAGGGAGAAACACTTGGCACTCTCTCATTCATTCTCCCAACACATATCCCACAATTTCTTACACGTGTGAGATTTTTGGGGAGATGGGAAATGTACAAAGACACTCTACCCAACATCCCTTACAAGGTGGTTTCATACATGTGAGAGCCAAAATTATTTTTTCCAATTTTATTAATGAACTTCAAGGAGTGAGGTGGGGGAGTGACAAGTCACTTCTCCAACTCCGAATGACCCAAATTTGTCACATTCTTTCAACTGAAATTTTGAATGGCCATTTCAAGCTCCAAGGACAAATTCACATGTATGAGGACTCCCCCTTCCATAGGTATAGGCCCTAGGGATCTATTTTTGCACTAATATAAATAAAATTGATCAAACAACACCCTAAAAAAACCACTCTAAAGGACAATCCGAATTTCAACAGTTAAATATGGATTTCAAAACCCTAATTATGCTTTCACCCTTAATCACTTGAATTAATTCAGTAAGACTTTACAAAGCATACTTACACTAAATTACCAATCATTAAAATCCTAAACATAATTAAAGCTTACACAAAACCCGAACTTCCTCCTAAGTCATATGGTCAAAAATTCAAAATTCAAAAATAAATATTTAACTTGGGTCTAGATGGTTCTCCATTTTCCCCTTTGACACTTCTCTCACATGTATTTTTTCTAGTACATGTTTGGTTAGAATATAATAATTACTTGCTCAAAACATTAACAAGATCAAACTCAATTGTTAGTGAATCATTTTATATATATATATTATTTTCCTTTCTCTATGCTAGATAGAAATTTAAGCATGAATATAATAATAATAATGAAATAATAATTTTAGCTAAATCATTTATTTATACAACTACATTTAGCCTTGGACACTCTTTCATCTAATAATATTCATTCTTCACTTGATATCTAATATATAAAAAATTTCCTTATTAACCTGCCTTAGGTATAACTGTCATTGATCAGATTTTTCTTAATCTACCTCGATGATTCTTGGCTATTGATCCTTTTGAAACTTCTTTATGATCTTCAAGGTCTTTCTTAATTTCTAGCCATTTCCATTTTTTTTTTCAGTCAGCAGACAAAGCGGATCGATCAGATAATCGTTGGTCCGTCGTTTTATCATATCAGTTCTTCGCGTTCTTCATATGATCGCCGTTCCTGGAGTCGATATGCGATCTTAACCAGTTCCTGCGTCGATAACGATTTTCATTAAGGATGGGATGTCACCCGGATCATCATTATCGTCTCCAATTGAGAAAAATCGAGTTAAGGCAACTTGACATAAAGGGTGAATAAGTTATCTATATTATTTAAAAATATGTAAGAATAGAATCATAGAAAATTGAATGTGAACTCTAAACTACCGAGGTTTTAAATATACTAGGTGAAAATTTGAAATTTCAATGCAGTAGTACTTAAATTTAAGGGAAAAAATAAGAAGTAGGTTTCTATCTAACCACAATAAACTGATAATATTTTTTATAATATTTTAGATATAAGTAGAGGACTCATGTCCCGATGTGATGCATATTTTTCTATAATTTTTTTGAAAGTAAATAATTAATTATGATTTTTTTATTGCAACTTTTAAAAAATATAAAAATTTGTATGTCTGACCACGTTAACGTGGTCAAAACTTCATGAAATTCATTTTATTTTTTAATCCTATAGTATTTGAAGCATAGAATGTGACACATGTTTCAGATTCAAAAAATGTGATACCATTTGAAAACTATAGATTTTTTCAATCAGCCTATCAATTAAGACTTTAGTCATAATTCAAATAGAAAATGAATAATAATTATTTATTAAGTTCAAAGTAAAGTATAATTTATATTGGTGGAAAGTTGATAATATCCTTTAAAAATCCTTTTTGTTTCATCAATTTTGGGTAAAAAAAAGTTGTCAGCCACACACCCTACACATATCCATCATGATCCTGCACATACCAGATAATTATTTAAACTAGTTCATAGGACAATCACAACATTAAGCATGGAATTAGGTTCAATCATCAATTTATTCACCAAACAAGTATAATTGAACTTATCAAAGTGTCACAAAATTTGTAGATGGGGTTGGGCCTCACAGAATATGAGTTTTTCTAGTTCAATAACACCATAGAGGTCATAGGACTACCCTTAGACATGTAGGATGATACTTAGTAAGAAAAGTCAACATAAACTCGAACATGTCGAAATGAATAAAAAGATCATGTTTGACTCTAAATTTGATATATTGTCATTATATTAGAAAAGGGTCTAACATCAAAAATAAATCATATAAAGTAGTTTCAAACCTAGAATTCATTAATAAGTCATTTTGCAAATTTTTTATTTTTTATTTTTTATTTTTTAAAAACAAAGGGGTAAAAACTTTATTAGAAATCAGAAAAGAGAATTACAATAATAACCAAGGGACCCAGCCCCAGAAAAAAAGGCAAAAACCCCACAGCATTAAATAACATCAACTATCCCCATGTATCCTCCTATCCTCCTCCAAGAACCGGTCTAAATCCAGATGCAGCTCAGGGTTAACCTGATCCCAATCCTCAACCTTCCAACCACTATCATGCTTAGAGGCCCATTTGGCCAAGCAGTCGGTAGCACAATTCCACTCCCTCAGGATGTGAACAAAGGATGCCTCCTCCATTCGAGAACTAACCTGAAGAATCCGTTGAACCACCGAAGCCAACTGCCAATTTATATCAGATATCTTTTGCTCATTCAAGAGATTAATCAAAATCTATGAATCAGCTTCACATATAACCTTTCTCCATCCCAAAGCAAGGGCCCTCTCAATAGCATGAAGAATTGCCAGACCCTCCATGAAGTTAACAGTCTTCACCCCCTCATGTATAGAGAACATAAAAATCACCGACCCAGCTGAGTCCCTGCCAACCCCACCAATTCCAACAGGCCTAGGATTTCCTCTAAAAGATGGGCATGTGCAGGATCATGGTATGCCAAACAGGCCCTTAAGTGGCAAAAAATTCAGAAAAATTAGTGTTAGGCAACTTGACGTAAATATTTGAATAAGTTATCTATATTATTTCAAAAATATGTAAGAATAGAATTTGTATAAAATTGAATGTAGTTTCCAAAATACTAGGTTTATTTAAAAATAAATAAAATCTATTTGGTGAAAATTTGAAATTTCAATGTGATGAGTACTTAAATTTTAGGGAAAAAAATAAAAAGTAGATTAATGTCGACCACCACAACCATAATAAAATGATAATATTTTTTTGTAAGATTTTATATATAAGTAGAGAACTCATGTCGGGATCGTGCATATTTTTTTTGTAATTTTTTCCAAGTAAATAATTAATTATGAATTTTTTATTACAACTTTTTAAGAAAATATATAAAAACTTCGTCTTAATACGACCACCTTAACTTGGTCAAAAATTTTTATTTTTAATCTCTTTATAGTATGTAAAGCATAGAATGTGACGATGCTTGATTCAAAACATATGATATCGCTTTTGAAAGTTATAGATGTTTCTTTTCAATCAGCCTCCATCGACGATCGATCTTTTTAGTTATAATTCTAATAGAAAATGAATAATAATTATTTATTAAATCTCAAATTAAATCATAATTTATATTTTTGGTTTCCAGAATCTCCCTTCTAAAAACCCTTTTCATTTCATTAATTTTGGGTGAAAAAAGTCGCTAGCCACACAATCTCTACAAATATTGCCACTTTTGGCATACCATATCCCCGCATTACACCCGTAACCACGTTATTGATCTTTAAAAATCCATTGGGAGGAGGTAACCACCTTCCAACCCGTTGGACCCTCTTTTTCCCATGCCTACAGTTCCTAGAACTGACAAAAGATGAATGAATTTCTTGAAGACCAAGTCTGGCCACCAACTCAGCATCACCTCTCTCCAAGGGGAAAACCACATCACATTTAGCTAAAACAGACTCCTGCACCATTCCAAGCATACGCATCCAAACTTGCCAACCCACCAACTTTTGATCACGAAAAATTCTGCGGTTCCGCTCCAACCAAATTTGCCAAAGCAGAAAGGTAGGGCCCACGAACCAAACTTCCTGCAAAAAGGAAGCCATAGAAGGAGGTCTTCCCATATTATCCCAGAATTCAACCAAAGAGCATGCATGAATACAGGGAATCTTCCACACCTCCCACCACCAATGCCAAAGTTGCACAACAAAGGGGCACCGAAAGAACAAATGTGAAGAATCCTCTTCCGCTCCCCCACACAAAACACAAATTGAAGGTCCTTGAAATCCCCGTTTACGAATGTTATCCCAGGTCAAGCACCTATTCCAAGCCAAAGTCCAAACAAAGCAGTTGCATTTAGGCCACGAGAGTTTATTCCACACCCTTTTCCACCAATGAACCTTTGCCCCAGTTAGCTTCTGAGCCAATAACACCTGATAACCAGAAGCAGCAGAGTAAACCCCCTTAGGATTATGGGTCCAAGCAAGAATATCCTCTTCCAGAAGAGAACTACAACTCCTACTATGAAGAATCTTGTGAAGCTCAGCACTTTCTTCCACAAGTCCCAAATCTGGCCACACTGTGGGATCCTTCCAATGAGCTACCTCCAACTAACCAAAAGAAGCAACAGACTTGAAGTCACTCACCCTAGCCTAGCCAGCCTCAAGAAATCATTGGCACAAAGGAAGTAGGTTGGGGAACTAAGAAGTAAGTGGAGGGAATCCATCCCAAGAATCCAACCAGAAGAGAGCTTCAATTCCCCGTCTACAAATCCAAAATAAACATTCCTTGATAAGCTTTGCACCCTTCTGAAGAGTATTCCAAATCACTGAACCATTCCCCTCAAGAGGGTAACGAGGGAGATCCTGCCATGGAATCCCTGGGAAATACTTATGAGATAATATCCTGGCCCACAGCTGATCCTGTTCCACACACCATCTCCAAAATAGCTTAGTAGCCACAACCACTCTGGATAACGCAGACTATTGAAGACCAAGACCACCAAATTGCTTTGGGTTGCACATAACATCCCACCTGACCAGGCTCCACTTGGAGGATGACAAACTTCCCGCCCATAAGAACTGCCTTTCAAGAGAATCCAACTCCCTCAGAAAACCCATCGGAGCCACCTGAAGCATACATCTATAGGTAGGGAGAGCCTGCACCACTGACTTGAGAAGTTGAACCCACCCCGCAAAAGACAACCATCTGTGGGTCCAATGATTAACTTTTGCACAGAGCTTATCAATAATATTTTGCCAAGAACCCTTGGGAAGATGGTGAACAGAAATTGGGAAACCTAGATACGTCAAAGGGAGAACCCCTATCTGAAACCTCAAGATATTAGCAATTCTTCTCTATATGGGGGTCAGCGTATTGAAGAAGAATATGGAAGACTTCTCCTCATTAATCAATTGTCCTGAAGCAACAAGATATATGTCCAACACCTACCTCAATTTAGTAGCTTCCCTAACAGTAGCCATCCCCATTAGGGCAGTATCATCAACAAACTACAAATGAGATTGCAGAGGAAAGTCTCCACCCCATCGCCAACCCTGAATGATGCCAAGCTCCACCCTTCTTTTCAACAAATGTCCAAGGCCTTCCACAAGAAATAGAAAAAGATACAGAGAAAGAGGATCCCCTTAGCGCAAACCCCTTGAGGCACCAAAAAGTTTAGAATGATCTCCATTTATCAAAACTGAGAAGGAAATAGACGTGACACAGCTCATGACCCATTGGATCCACTCCTCACCAAAACTAAAAGAAACAAGGATCTTTTGCAAAAAAGACCATCTAACCCTGTCATAAGCCTTAGCCATATCTAGCTTAATGAACATAGCCTTCTTGTGGGAGTTGTCCATGGAGTGGATGGTCTCCGTAGCAATGACAACCCCGTCAAGAATCTGTCGACCCACCACAAATCCACTCTGTTCCTCTGAAATCAGCACTTTAAGCCACTTCTTCAATCTCTCAACCAATAACTTAGAAATGTTTTTATAAGCCACATTGCAAAGAGAGATAGGTCAGAACTGAGATAACCTATCAGCCCCTTCACACTTGGGTATGAGAGCAAGGAAGGTGGAATTCAGAGCACGAAGCATCTGTTTATTCCTCTGGGACTCAAGGACAACCACCAAAAGATCCAACTTTATGATATCCCAGAATTCCTGAAAAAATTCAATCGGGAAACCATCGGGACCAGGAGCTTTACCCTTCTTCATCTGAAACACAATCCCCTCCAGCTCATCAAGAGAGATATCTTTCATCAGATACTCATTCGCCTCCCTGGAGACCAACTGAGGAATACAAGAAAGAACCTGTGCTTCCTCAACAGAGCCCCCTCGTGAATCCTCCCTAAATAAAGTAGCAAAATACTAAGATGCCTCAGCAGAGATTTCCTGAAATGAGGCAAGACGTTCACCCCTATCATTCACCAGAATAGGAATGGAATTACCATGCCTCCTGTCCTTCACAAAATTGAAGAAAGAGGAAGCGATTGTTTTATCTCACCTTCCTATAGCCATTCAACCAGGGCCTTTGCTTTAATAGATTTCTTCCCTTGATTCGGAATTCTCAGCCACTTTTGGGGTCTTAGCCTCACCATGAGATCTCGGAAGCCCCCGTTCTCCGCGAGATCAGCACTTAATATTATTCAACTCCTCTTGGGCAGCAACCTTAGCATGAAAGATATTACCAAAACATAGCCGATTCCACCTTTTAAGCTGATATTTGACAAACTGAAGAAGCTTGGAGAATGTGAACATTTTCGTACCAAAAGTTGGTCTACTAATCTGCCACCACT
>VDFB02368578.1:0-29626 GCA_007258455.2 Sequoia sempervirens
AGAAAAGGAGGATACCACTTTTGATATCTTAGATCAGCTGAAGCATAAATGTGTTCAAATACCCCTATTTTAGGCCATAAAGGATGTTCCAATCTACGACAAAGCAATCAAAGAAGCCTGTCTCAAGAAGCTAGGTAGGAAAAAGAAAGACCCAACTACAATTCATGTAGTGGGCTAGCTAGCTGACATTATGTTGGGAAAAGTGACTATTCCCAAGTATAATGAGCTAGATAGACTTGTGGTAGCAGTTGTCATAAATGGGATCCAAGTGAAGAATGCTCTGATTGATTTAGGGGCAGCAATCAATGTAATAACCAAAGACATTCTACAAAAACTAAACATTGCAAGTATGAGATCTACTCCTACTATTTTGCAGCTTGCTGATAGCTCTACTATTAAGCCTGATGGTGTAGTGGAAGATCTTGTGGTAGTTATAGACTCCTGGGAATACCCAACATATTTTATGATTCTTTCACCTAAGGCTACACTAGGCGGGTATCCCATCATTCTTGGAAGGCCTTAAGGTCAATTGTAAATGCAGCCACATTGATGCTCCATCGGGCGACATGACCATTTCATATGGGAGGAGCACTAAAAATTTCATTCTTTATTCACCTGCTCAGCCATCTCATGATGAAGATAATCTCGTATGGCCACAAGTTGGTGAAGAGGTTGAGGAAATTAATTTTGTGGCACAACTTATGATGCTAGGCAGAATCTCTTTCATGCAGCTCCAAGATGAGGATGAAGTGTTGGCTAACATCATTCAGAACCATTATGAAGTGGAGGAAGCATCATCTTCTACTTTGGCCAGGACACTTCTTCCTACTATTCCTACATATGTTCTTCCTGCAAATAATCTTCCTACAACCACTCTTCCTACAGCTATTGTTCCTCCAGACAGACTTCCTACAACAACAGGTATGTTCCATACATTGCTACCGTATGAACTAAAGGTACCATGTATTAATGAATTAGCCATGATAGAGTTAACTACACAAGTCCGGGTGTCAATGGGAAGATATCTGAATGTTAATAGTAAATTGAATGAAGAACAAAAATTGTTATTAGTGAACCTATTAAGGGCCCATCAACATGAATTTGCATGGAGTTATCATGATATGAAGGGACTGAATCCTAAACTTTGTACACACAGAATTTATATCAGAGATGATTGCACTCCAGTAAGACAACCACAAAGAAGAATTAACCTTGCACTAAGAGAGATTGTGAAAGGAGAATTGTAGAAATTACTAGATGCGGGATTTGTCTACCCCATTTCATATAGTCAGTGGGTGTCTCCATTGGTGATTGTGCCCAAGAAAGGAGGGAGATGGTTAGTTTGTGTTGATTATAGGGAACTTAATGCTGCCACCAAGAAGGATCACTTTCCTTTACCCTTCATTGATCAAGTTTTGGACACACTTGTAGGAAAGCAATACTTCTCTTTTCTAGATGGATTTAGTGGCTACAACTAGATCCAAATTGCACTAGAAGACCAGGAGAAGACCACATTTACTTGTCCATGGGGGACCTATGCCTATTCCTTACTCCCATTTGACTTGTGCAATGCACCCGCAACTTTCCAAAGGGCAGTCATTAGCATATTCTCACACATTTCTCATGATTGCATGGAGATTTATATGGATGACTTCACCACTTATGGTGTTGATTTTAATCAAGAATTGGAAAATCTCAGGAGAGTCCTATAGAGATGTGAGGATCAAAACTTGTCCTTAAATAGTGAAAAATGTTTCATGATGATGCAATAGGGTGTAGTTCTTGGCCACTACATCTCCCACAAGGGAATTCAAGTAGATCCTACAAAGATTAAGGTAATTACAAACCTTCCCACACCTACAAAATAGAAGGATGTTAGGATTTTTTTGGGTCATGCAGGATATTATAAGTGTTTCATCAAATATTTCAGCAAGGTAGCAGCACCATTATATACCCTTCAAACTAAAGATGTTGAATTTCAATGGACTAAAGCTTGTGACAAGGCATTTTCTGACTTGAAGGAAGTTTTGACTCATGCTCTTGTACTCAAGGGACCTAATTGGGAGCTTCCTTTCCACATCCATACTGATGCATCAGATTATGCCATATGAGCAGTCTTAGGATAGAAAGAGGGAGTTGTTGAAGATGATATTTACTTTGTCAACAAAAAAATTACAAGGAGCTGAATTCAATTATATAGTGACAAAGAAAGAGATGTTGGTAGTAATCTATGCACTGAACAAATTCAGACATTACATAATAGGCTACCAAATCTTTATACACATTGATCATGCAGCCATTAGATATCTCATGAATAAAGCTTTGATCATAGGTAGATTGGCAAGATGGTTATTATTGATGTAGGAGTTTGATATAACCATTGTGGATAAGCCAAGGAAGGTTAATTTTGTTGCAGATTTTATTTCAAGGCTAACTACATCAAAAGAAAATCATCCCATAGATGAATATTTTCCTGATGAGTATCTCTTCTCCCTTAGTGTACAAACACCCTGGTATGCTGACATAGCCAATTACTTGGTCATAGGTAGAGTTCCTTCTCACTTCTTCCCAAAAGAGAAAATGGCACTTATTGAAAAATATTGTCCTTTCTCTTAGATTGTTGGATGTTTGTTTTATACTCGGTCTGACCATGTCATGAGGAAATGTGTGAGATAAAATGGCATAGATGTCAAAGGATAGGCAGACCAACTAGATATGATGAAATACCACTTTTCCCTCATATAGTAATCATAGCCTTTGACAAGTGGGGATTGGATTTTGTGGGAAAAATTGACCCTCCATAAAATGGTAAGTCTTATATATTGGTATGCATTGATTATGTGGCAAAATGGGTAGAAGCGGCGCTGTTGAAGCATGTAGAAGAGATAATCGTTATGCACCAAATTTGCACCCTACTAAGATTTTCAAGCTCAGCAATCTGGCATAACATGGGACTCAAATTCTACATGTGGGATATGCAATACTGAAAATGAGACCTCCGGATTCTAGGCCGGTTCCTGTTGAATAAAAATCTATTTTTGCTCTTCAAACCTAAAGACTTTAGAGGAAAAGGGGAGAAAAGAGATAAAAGGAACTTGAAGACTGAAACTAATTAATGGGTGATACACCAAAATCACTTTCCTTAGCACAGAATGAACCCACAGCCATTTATAAGATGATACAATAACTGGTAAAACCCTCAACACATAAATATTTCAAAGGAAGATCTGAAATCATAATGATATTTAAAGGATGTTAATCACAGTAAATATATCTAAAAATTGATACAACCCTTAACCTGTGAAGAGAATTCCTAGTCACAAAGATGCCAAAATGAGACAAACTTAAAAGGTTTTAGATAAGAAACACAAAAAAGAAAGATCAATCACCAATCTGCATACAAACATGACACCAGAAATAGATCAAAGATGTTGTATAAAGGCTCTCAAAGGCCCTGGAAATACATACTCCAAAGTCTGATACAAAGCTTGGAACAAAATAGCACCATGTCCTTCAGAAAGTACAAAGCCTCTTCCACTCCAGAATTTTGCATCCTCAAAAAAGAAAAGAGGAAGAGAATAAATAAGCTCAATCTCTTCACCCTAACCCTAGAAAAAGGGCCCCACCTTGGATAAGGGGTCGGATTTGGTAAAAATGCCCTAAAAGAAGGCTCTCAAACTTTCCAACAACTTACCCAAAATAGGAAAAAGTCTCCCAGACCCGGATAGGAACAAAAATCCTCATAAAGAGGACTCAAAAGACTCCAAAAAAGGTGTCACATCAGTCAAAAACTCCTCCCCTGAATCCAGCAACCCAAAACCTCCACTTGACATAAACAGATTGTCATATCTCCAAGATTTAATGCTCCACTTAAAGGCTCCTCTTGTCATATCTCAAATATCTTCAACTTGCATTAATAACATTTATTTTTCAAAAGTGATTTATAATTTATCACTTTTAAAAATAAAGTTTTACAATTTTTTAAAGTGCAAGTTGGAATACCACCTAGCAAGGTCAAATTTAATTCTGCATTTAAATATCTTTTATTAAAAATGATTAACAAATCATTTTAATAAAGATTTACAATTTGTTTAAAAATGCAAAAATTAAAAAGATTTCCTAAGCACTAACTTTGCATTTGATAAAATCATTTATTAAAAATGATTTATTAACCATTTTTAACAAAGATTTTCATTTTGATAAAAATGCAAAATTAAAAGATTTTCTCTAAGCATTATATTTTTGATTTAAAAGCCTTAGAGAAATTTTGCTGAAGGAATGAAAGAAGCTAAAAGCAAAGGCAAAAAAGGGAGAACTTCATTAGGGTTCGAACCCTAAAATGAAACAAAGGCATTTCATTTTGTATTTTCACAAGACTCCTCTTGTCAAGGCCATGCCTCTAAAACCCCAGCCACGAATTGCTTTGTAGGAGTTCCGTATTCTCCACCATGAAGAACCTGAATTCGTGGCCTGGCCCTAAATAAGAGCAAATGACATTTTTACAAAAACGTAGAGGCACTTTGGATTCAATTTTTTCTGTTTGAAATGACGTTTTTTGACTTCTCTGTGATTTTTGTGCGAACTTTGGGCATGAATCAGCATTTTTCTGGCCGCCATGAGCATTCTAATCCATGAACTTGTTGGAAAGCTCTTTCAAATTCAAAAATAATGAAGATTTTAACAGGTATTTGAAGATAAAGTTCTGATTTTCTTCTTCTCATGCGAATTTCTGAAAGTTTTTCTCCTTTTCTTGAAGCTGCCATGAAAGTTCTTTCAAGTATTTTCCGGAAATAAAGAACAAAATTGCTTTTAAAAAATGAATCTGGTCTTTCTTTCTTTGAATCTGCAAAAACTTATTTTCAAGCCAACATGATGATTTTCCTCGCAGATCTCAAAGAAACAGCTAATTTAAAACACACAGAGATGGTAAACACTACTTTTACTTGCTACGTACCCACTTTTACTTTTAAACTGGGTTGGCATTTTTAATCTCTTTGAATCTGCAAAAATGTCTCTTTCAAGCTGCGAACTTGATGTTCTTGAAAGCATTTTCTCTTAAAAATAAAGAATAAATTTTCTCTTTTCTTTTGGATCTGCAATACTCTTCTTTTGTAGGCTGCGAACTTGAAGTTTCTAATTCTGATTTTCAGCAAAAACATTTCATTTTGAAGCCATAACAGATGAAAAAACTTTGATTTTTCTGTATTCTAATAGCCACGTTTTTTCTTAAATCTGGGCATGTTTCTATTTGAATCTGCAAAATTGAAAGTTTTTCACTTTTATAAATTTAACCTTGAAGCTTTCCTTTTGACGCAGTTACTTTAACTTGAACTCACAATAGATACAAAACTTGATTTTCTGTAGACCTACAGCCATGTTTTCTTTAAATATGAAGCTGGGCATTTTAAAACACATAGAAATCTGATTTCTGTTCTATAACATAAGCTTTTCTCAGATTTTGAAGACTACTCCAGTTGATTGTTAATCTTCCTCACTGTATTTAAACTCCATAGGTTGTATTTTTTGTTTTAAATGGCTCAGAAATGTGAAGCTTCAATGTATTCTTTGGAGAAGATGGAAAACTTTGAATTTGATGAAAATATAAAATAGAAGTACATTTTCCTTTTCCTGCAAAGAAGTGAAAATTTGTTATCTTGCCTTCTGTACTAAATGTCCTTTATGTTATCTTTAATTCTCACTGTTGTAGCTCTTTTTGTGTTTTCCTATGCTGATGGATTCAAAACTAAAATATTTATCCATGACAACAAAATCTGTTCTGTGCACTTGGTCACTTTCATGAATATGCATACCTTCAGCTTATCGTGCTATCACTTTTACTATTCTTAATGAAAGAAGCTTTCAAATGACTGTCATTGCTGTCCTCCATACTGCTGTGCATAAACTTGATCAAGAGACTGATCATTCTTAGTTATGTGCATGGACACAATGGTGTCTTTAAGCTGAAAATAAGTACTTGATATGCATGATCATAAGTAGAAAATGACATAAATTTTTTGTATTGTTGATTCACTTGACCAAACTACAGCATGTTTATAACTGTTTTAGATATATTGACATTGTTGTTCCAGTATAACTACTTGGAAATATTTTTCATTATTTCATTGTCTCCTTTTTTACTTTGATTTGATGCTATTTCTATAGCTATTGGCTGTTTGACATTCTGTTCTTTGTAATTCATTTGCAAAAACTTCTATCACCATCTCTCATATTATGGATGTTGTTGTTGAATTGAACACTGCTGCTATGAGTTGCTTTTATGACAGCTTTCTTATTTAAAACTGTAGTTGATATCAATGACTGTCAAGTATGATGTGAATGAGAGGTATTTACCTGATATGCCGAGCTCTACCCTTGTGGGAGCCTGTTTTACTCCACATATCTGATAAATGAACACGATAAACTTGCTCCTACACACTGAAACAAACATGTCAGCAAAATACAAGAAGCTGAAAGCTTCCATTGACTTACATTCCTTCATTTTCTAATTTTTTGCAGTTATCTGATGGATGCTTGGTCGACTGCATGTTATATTTCTGTTGGTAGCACAGATGTATGATAGGATTGATCCGTTATTGCTTAGAGATCAACTCTAACGTCATCTTTTATATTCCTTGCAGACGCTTTTGGAGCTGGAATGAAAGCTACAACTGAAATTGGAGCTAGAGCTGGCGTCTTCAACTGTCAACGATTCGTCATTCCAGGCAATGACGAATCACCTTCTACCCTATGTTTCCGTTATTTTCAGTTGTATAGCATACAATTTATTTATGCATTCTTCCTTTGATCGTAAGAATCAGAAAAGTTACTTCCACGGCTTGTGTGGAATTCAACATTTTTACAGAATGAATAAAAGCATTATTATGCAAATCTTTTCAATTTTTTGTTTCAGACGTTTGCACAATAAACTATGATTCACATGCAAAATGGTCTCAATGATGATTACTGAACATTCAATCAGCAAAACATGAAAAATTTTGTACCTTAAAATGATGAACTTCATCCAGTTTTACTTGTTTTAACTCGGAGTGAAAAATTAATAGGTAACGAAAGGCTTTTCAGCAATTAAAACCATTAAATCTGACTTGACCTGAGTTGTAAATAAAAAGTGGGTAACATTTCTGGCGACTTCTGCTAGATGTTTGCCTGCTAAACATTTGACCAGTTGCCTATGTAATGCATTGGGCACGGAGTCTGAAAATACACATCTTAGGATCTAAGGAAAATAGGAAAACTACCTAGGAAAGAAAAAAAACATATGTGCTTGGACAACACTTAGGGAAAACCAAAATGAGTATGCAGATGCATTTATTATAAGCATGAAACCTAACCTAATATATACAAGGCAAGGCTAATTGATCATACCTCAAAACAGCATTTGAGGTGAATACCATTGACTGGTATTGGTAGTATATCTCCTTCCATAGTTGACAATTGATAAGCGTTATGTTCCTTACATTCTGAGATAACAAATGGGCCTCCCCAGAAAGAATCAAATTCCGTGTGCTTACCCGGCCTGCTTTTAAGTTCGTCCCACTTAAGAACAACATCACCCACATTGAAATCCCTTGCTCTTGCTCTTTTGTCAAAGCTCCTTTTTACTTGCATTTGCTGATATTCCATTGCTTGCATTGCTTTTGATCTTTTTTCCTCCAATTCCATCAACTGAGCATAACGCACTTGCATAGGATCTCCTTCTTCAAACAAAACCAGCTGACTAGCAAGGTCAAGGGCTGGCAGCTCAGTTGAAATAGACAACTTGGCCTCTTTACCATAGACTATCATGTAAGGTGAATTGTCAATGATTTTCTTTGGTGTGATTCGGTCAACCCATAGGGCAGCCTTCAGTTTAGAATGCCACTCACGCTAATTCTCCTGCAAATTCCTCTTCAATATTCTGATCAAATTCTTGTTTGTGGATTCCGCTAATCCGTTACCTTGTGGGTAATAGTTAGAACTATTACTAAGATAAATTCCATGCTTGAGCACCCACTCAGTTACCTTTAGACCAATGAAAGCAAGTGCATTATCAATGATAATAGAATCAGGGATTCCAAATCTGTGAATAATATCATCATAAAAATTCAGAACAGCAGTCTCATTGGCATCCTTTAACGCTGCTGCTTCTGACCAGCGAGTGAAATAATCAGTTGTCGTGATTATCCACTTGTGTCCAGCACTAGATGGAGGGTTAATAGGACCTATAAAGTCAACTCCCCATCTTACAAATGGTTGTTCAGTCTTAATAGGCTGTAGAGGTAAAGCTGCAAGCATTTCTTTCCCCGCAAACAGAGCACACTTTACGCACTTTCTAACATATGCATGGTTGTCTTTGAAAACATTGGGCCAATAGTAGCCAGCCCGCATAATCTTGAATGCAGTAGTCCTTGGAGAGAAGTGGCCTCCTGAATGCCCATCATGAAATTCATGTAATATCTCTCCAATCTGATCTGAATCAACACACCTGAGAAGTACACCACTATGGTCTTTGCGATATAAAATATCATTGATCAACACATATGGAATAGACTGCAGCCTATAGTACCTATGTTTCGCCTTATCCAAGTTGAGTGGGCATTGACTTGTTTTGAGGAAATGGACCATATCCTTTAACCAGCTTGTTGTCATGCCATCATTATCAGCCAAACGAAGTACTAAAGCCGTTTCAGATTGTTTTGCATCTAAAATTCCTTCACAACTCAGTTGTTCGCAAAGTCCTTTACCCCTCACTAGCTTGGTAACTTCAATGGTCACGTCATATTCCATGACTCTGGTTATCCAACCTGCTCTTTTCTCATTCAAATCCTTGCTGAGCAGAAATTCTTTGACACTCGGATGAGCTACCCTTAAATGAATTTTATTGTGTGATAACAAATGTCTGAATTTTTTAAGACTTTTGACAACAGCAAGGACGTGTTTTTCAACAAAACTATACCTTTGTTCATACTCTGCCAATCCTTTGCTGAAAAAAGCGATTGGCTGTTCCAATCCTTCTGAACTTTGCTGGGTCAGCATAGCAGATATCACTTCACTACCCCCATAGGCATACAAGATAAAGTCTTTGCTGAAATCGGGGTTCATTAAAGCGGGAGCTGCTGTTAAAGCTTCCTTGATAGCTTGAAAGCTATTCTTTGCTTCCTTAGTCCAGCTAAAAATAGTGTTTTTCTTTAACATGGCTGTCAAAGGTTTCAATAAATCTGCAATATTAGGCAGAAAAGCCTCACAAAATTAATTCTTCCAATGAAAGACTGCAACCCCTTTTTATGATATGGTAAAGGTAGCTCTAAAATAGCTGCTACTCTCTCAGGATCCACTGTGACACCTTGCTTAGAAACGATATACCCCAATAGTTTGCCTTCATGCACAACAAACACACACTTTTTAGGATTGAGAGATACTCCAAACTCCCTGCAGCGTTCGAAAATCTGTCTCAGATGACTTAGGTGATCTACTGCTTTCTTTGAATAAATGGTGATGTCATCCAAATACACTAGGACAAACTGATACATAAGGTTGCTGAATGCCATTTCCATTGCCTTTTGGAAGGTTGCACCTGCGTTAGAAAGACCGAAAGGCATCTTTCGGTAAGCCATGGTTCCCCACTTAGTTGTAAAAGCTGTTTTAAACTGGTCTTCCTCTTTGACAAGAATTTGGTTATATCCTGAATAACCATCCAACAACGAATACCTCTCTGAACCAGAAACATACTGCAAGATCTGCTCCATGGAGGGCAATGGGTGACGGTCCTTCAAGGACGCCCTATTTAGATCTCTGAAATCTACACACAATCTCAACTCCCCATTCTTCTTCCTAACTGGGACAAGGTTAGACACCCAACTAGTGTGTTTAATAGGATATATAATACTACTCTCTATCAGCTTCATAACTTCTTTGTGCATAAGAGGCTCTAGTTTGGGGTTAATTGGTCTCTGTTTTTGTCTGATGGGTTTGGAGTTAGGTTCTAACTCTATAGTATGATGTGCAAGTGTTGGGTTAAAACCTTTTAGATCTTCATATTTCCAGGCAAATATATCACTAAATTCTTGAAATAATTCAATATAAGACTATTTTTTAGAATCTGTAACTACTTTTCCAAACTTCAAAGTCTTACCCAGTTCAATCTCCAAATCTGCATAGTGTTCTTGCTGAATCAGCAGGCTGGTTTTATTCTTCTTGGCTTGATCATCTGTATTGAAGATAGATTCCAATGTAACAAGCCCTTGGGCAACTTGTTAGACTTGAGCTGCACCACCTGATCTTCATAGTTCCCTTTTAGCCTATCTTGATTTGATGCTGCAAAAACGTCCTCTTCTAGCAGAAACTGCAAAATCTGTTCATCACTCTCAAAGACTTGCCAATTTATATTATTGTCAGGAATTGATGGCCTAACAATAATTTTAATATGTTGCTGATCACACCCCCTTTTAATATTGTTAGGAATATCAAACTGTGCCCCTATGGCAGCCAATCTATCAGCATGCTGATTCAGCTTTCTAGGAATTGCAACAATATTGAAAGCAGAAAAATCTTCAATAACATCCCATATTCTATGTTTATATGCCTTCAGAGTATCATTCTTAACAGAAACTAGCCCTCTCACCTGATTCACCACGAGCTCACTATCACCATGAACCTTTAGAGCCTTAACACCTCTCTTTCTCACCCATTCCAGCCCATTAATTAAGCTTTCATACTCGGCTGTATTGTTGGTGCAAGAAAAACTAAATCTAAAGGCTGCATAGTACTCAACTCCATCAGGCGACACTAACATCGCACCTCCACCAGCACCATGCTTACTTCTAGATCCGTCAAAAAACATATTCCAGACCTCATTGTGTTGTTCAGAATCAGCATCCTCCCTTTTAACCAAATTTGGCATAACCGAATTAGCCTCCTAAAACATATAGTTACCCATACCAGCGTCTAATACTAAATCACTTCCAGTGCGATGAGTACTACTTTCAGCCCATTCATCTAAAAGAATATCAGGAATTCCAAGAGTAGATGTATGTGAAACAGGGGCAGCATGATCATCTTGGTCAAAAATGACACAATTTGCATTCATCGTACTAGGTGTATAAGGTTCAATGATATCCTTTGCAAGTGATTCTGACTTTATGTTTACTTTTGTTCCATACCTTGTGCGGAAAATCATGTGAGACCAATAGGATGAGAGATAACCTCCTATTTTGGCTGTAAATTCTCTTGATAAGCAAAGGCCAAAATAGGGAGGCAAATCTATTACATATATGTCTTGTGGAATAGAGAAAGTAGGGCAGGCATGTAAGGTCAGACTAGCATTTTTTATGAGGCCTATCGAGTTGACAGATGTACCATCTAACTGGACTACTCCCTTTTCTATAGGCTCATATTTTAATTCTAACTGATCAACTACCCTTTTTGGCATTACAGAACAAGTTGCCCCGCTATCAACCATACAATTATGTACCAAGTTCTTTCCAATGACTAAGGAAACATAGAATGGAGGAGGTCTCACATCCTTACCTTGAAACTGTGGCAGTTGTCTCACATGTACCTTGAACTATGACATTTGGTTCTTTTACTTGATCAACATTTGTCATGACTACCTTCTCATGATCACCAGCTGCATGTTCTTGCGTATCTTCACCACTCAATGCTTTCTTTAACATCTCAGCTTGTCCGAGAATGGATAAAGAATCCCACATAGTCATTGATACGTTCATTCTTTTCATGCTGTCCACAATGTTGTAGGGCATAGCTGAATGCACTTTCTGGTGTATCTTAGCAACAGTCGGATCTGTTTCTTTGTGAGGCTGATTGTTGGTTCGCTTATTTGAAGAATTCTGTGGGATATCGAGATTTTTTGTGAATGATGGTCTTGCAGTTGCAGGTTCTTTATCTTTACCATCTATTTGATTTGCTTCTAGAGCCCTCTTCTTTGCTCAGGTGAGTATTGCAATTGCTGGATTACCATTCACACCACAAAACTCTTCACTTTGCCAATTTAGGAATGCAGTCTCATTGGGATGCACATCTCGTTGCTGCTTAGGTACCTTAGTAGATGCATCCAGTTGTGAAATTATGGCATTTTGAACCATCAGTGCTTGATTGATAATACCGTTGGAACATGTTGCTTGATTATGCACATGATTACATGGAAAACACCATTCATAATCTGCTGTAAGATTATTCTGAGCCGGAACAATATCTTTTATCGGATTTGCTGCATTCATAGGTGTTGTATTATGTGTCTGAAATGGCCTCTAGTTAACATTTTGTAGCTGTCCTTGATAATTTCCTTGGTATAGTTGTCTATTTTGCTGATACTGCTGATTAAACCCTTGATTTTGATAAGGCTGATTTGCTCCTTGCTGTTGTTAGTTATACTATTGAAATGATGGCCTTGGACCTTGGTACTGCTGCTTTTTTATGCTGGTTAGCTCATTTCCCAAATTCTGCAAAAACATTTCAATCTTTTGCTGTCTACTTTTAATCTCTTGCAGCTCAGTTGAAGGTCCAGCAGAGGCATTTGTTTGATTTCCAGTAGTCTCTATAGTTGGAACAGTCGGTATCACAGTAAGAGGAGGTATATGCAATGGTATATTTGGGTGAATATCTAGAAAATATGGCATAGGGGGCCTAGGAGCTATTTTTCCTGCGTGAATAAGACTATTTTCTGCTCTTATAGCTATACTATAAGCTTGAGGTAATGATTGACCTCCCATGGATTGTATCATCACTGATATATCACAATTGAGACTCTTTAAGTAATACAAATATGCGTAATCAATATAAGGCCTTACCGTAACAGGTATCCTATTCCAAGTCTTCTGGAAACGGATGTTGAAATCTGTCATTTGCTCTTGAGGGGCTCTTTTAATAGTTGTCAACTGCTCTACCAAAGATAAGTGATCAGACTTCTCTTCAAAAAATTTGGTAAATTCGTCACCAAGCTCATCCCATGTTGCAATAGAGGCCACTGGCAAGCTTTTGAACCATTCCAGTGCCTTCTTCTTGAAATTTGCAGCCAATAACCTTACTGCTACGTTCTCTTGCATTACGTGATGCACATTGCACAATGCTGCCACATCTCTTATATGTTCAAACGACGTTATTTTCCCTTATGCAGTGAATTCTGGCAATCCCTTTAATGCTGCCAAAGGAATATCATTATGTTGTACTAAAATAAGGGGACTACCCTGATCAAATGGAACAAAAGCAAAGGCTCTTGGTGCAGCCATACTATGAGTCTGTGTTGATATACTTGTTGAAACTGAGCTTGCACTTGCTGGCATAGTACTTGAAAATGATGAAAAAGTACTTGTAATTGTAGTAGAAAAGCTTACACTTGTACCAAAATTGCTCTTACCTTTTGGGAAGTTGAAATTCCTAGAAACAACAATAAGTGGCTCTTCTCTAACAGTTGGTGATGCTGAGTGTCTCACAGGACATTCACTATGCAATGATCTTCCTCTTCTAACATATACTCTTGGAGGAGTTGTTTGCACTCTTTTTGCATGAGGAGTTCGGTCAAGAGTCCTTCCTTTCCTCTTGGGTGATGACAATTGCAAATATTCAAAATACTTTGAACTTCTAGTTTCCACCTTTCTCATATAAACTTTTGCATTGCTCACTTTCCTTCACAATGGAGTCACCAAATATGTTGAAACTTAACTTCTTCAAAGCTGTAAACCTGCTGTAGCATATCAAAAATAGCAAGAACTGATGAAAAAATTATGACTTCTTTTATCCACCAGTGTGCGCCGCTGGTATACACCAATACATACAAATGGGTTTGATAATTATATAACCTTTGAAGCAAAATTAAGCGGTCGTTCGATTCCACAAAGGATATAAATTCTGGAAAATCTAACACGGGAATTGGACATTCCAGTAGGTGACTAACATCTTCTTATGGTTGTTCATTTACATTGTCAAACCAGGGAACGTATACTTGAAATGGAGCGGCACTGTATGTGCACTAAGAACCAGTTTTAGTCACAATTTACCAGAAATAAATGCTCGGAAGGAATTATACCTATGATGCAGGGATGCAATGTAAAGTATTCTTATCTTAAGCGTAACTTAATCAAAGCAAAAATCATGACAACTATTGCCAAGAAAAAAAAAAAACTATAGTGACGGCCTTATCGCTGCAGAACAAAATACGAGGGATGGATTCCAAATGCTGCAGGAACAATATAAGACTGAGATTGCATTGAAACCTTCAAGAATGAAATCTAACTTATAATCAACAGGAGATAAATAACTAACTACATATACTCACTAAGTGGGCCCCCTTAGCAAGCATCAACCAGTTTATGCAAGAATTGAACTCAAAACTTCATCAACTTTTATTCATAAACTTTGAATCATATACATTGATTGTTCTGCTTGTAAGAAAACTAACACAAAACACCGTTTCTCATTATAATACTAACTTTAACACACTCTGTTTCTCACTCACATAGGAGGAACACTTATTTAAACAAGAAAAGAAACTAACTACCTAACTCTACTTGTGAGAAAAGAGCGTGTCACATCATGGCCCGAGAACAAACTTCTCATAAATGAAGGCATATCTGTTCAACATGATTCAAGAGAATTTAGTATTCCACTCTTCCTAGATTAATGATCATTTATATTTCCTCCCAATGACCCGGTCAGAGAGTCTTCTTTGGAACAACTTTCGATGTTGTCTTTGGAAATGGATTTTACTGGTCGAGGATTTCTTTGCTTACTGATTATGCTTCTTTCAACAACCGATGCACATGGAGGACGAAAGCGATGTGGAAAATAACACGATACACATTCATTAATCACATATTAAATCCATTTCATTATCCAAAAACCACATGCATTATATCAGTCATTCAGGAGGTCAAACAGGGCAATTAATACAAACACATAGAGATGTTAAGCTGTAGGAATATAGGAATGTGTTGCTATAGGATACTACCCGATTTTAGATAAAAAGCCTTTAATCAAAGAGTTAAAACAACCATCAGCAATAAGAGTAAGGGTATTAAAAATACATCATAATATTCAAATTATGAGCATATTTCAAGCTCATCACCAAAATCATGCCTTATTCCACCCACCTCCCTAGTTCTCCATGGTAGACATATATGCAAAAGGTTGGAAGCATTGACAGGGCACGCGAACTATTTGACAAAATAAACTCATTACAGGAAATGTGCCTCCATAATCCTCTCCCCTCTTCCCCGCATTTTCATATTCAATATGCATGAAAAAGTTGAACATAATCAAGGCACGTGGATGGTTTTTTTGGTTGTTTGCATGCAACGTCTGTGGGAGTGTAGACAAGCCACGTAAGTTGTGGGAGTGGGCGTATAGACAAGACACCTAAGTTGTTTGCAAGTGATGTGGAAACATGGTCAAGGCAAGAGTTTCTGCTGAGAAAATAGGTAAAGTCCATTAGCCTACACTAGACTCATTTTACATTTGGAGCCACGTTTAAAGAGAGGAATTGTATTTATTGATGTTTTGACACCATCATCTATGCATTTTTGGAATGTTTGGTTTCAAATATATTAAAAATCCAATATGAATATATGATTGATTTCTTCAAAATTAGACATTTTTGACACCTCATCAAATAGTTATGGTAACACTTTTTCTCACAAAAATAAATTGAAGTTTTTAACATGAAACATGTATTATTTAAAGGCAAACAAGTGAGTTGCTTTATGCACTTGAATCCAATAGATGGCACTTGAAATTGGTTAATTGGTGTTGCAATTCATTCAACTAATCTATACAAACAATAAAAAATATTTAATAGTAACTCTCTTTGAAACCTATCAATCTACTTTACAATAAAAGGAAAGAACATTTAGAAATGAAATCATTTATACAAGTGAGATTTTGTGGATGGTATTGTTGTTCTTGGCTCCAACTTTCCAAGTGGTTACGTAAAATTTTCTTTGACAAATTATCCCTTCGTTTAATGTTTTAATCCCTCACTTGAGAAGGATAAGGGAATCAAGGAACTAAAGGATATTACATATGTGACTAAAAAAAAATGAAGGCAAATATCTTTATTACAAATAATACAATATTCCATCAAAACTATTACCATTGGTCCAAGATATATCAAAGATATAGCGACCATACTAGGTGTCAACCTATGTCAACATCCTTCTTGATGTAACGACTGCTAATTGGTCCACACATCTTCACATGGATATACTCATATTCTTACAAGCTTTGAATGTCATATACTATGAACTTTTCTCATCAATTTTTAGGTAGGAAGACATGAAAACATGAAGCTTACACTACTTAAAGTGCATAACAACTCTTTATTTATTTATTTTAATTTTAGGGATGTAGCACTTAGGAGATTAAATTTAAAATAATAAATAATATATAAAGTTCATGTAAGTGGAGTCTATTTGAAGACTTCTCTATTGAGACTTTTGTTACACAAACATCATTTGTTAAATGATCTACCAATTTTATCTAAATGTCTCCAAAGAAACAAATGACCTACCAATTGACCTCTTGTACTACATGAATGTATAAAAAATAGAACATTTTTCTCCAAAGTGACCTTCCACACTTCTTCGGCATACCCATTGCACACCAAAGTGCAATTGCTAGTATTTATATATTAGGGGTTTACAAGAGGCAACCCCTGGATAAAAAGGCATGGGTTGCACAACATTATGCGACCATTGTCACAGTGGTAAAATATTTTGATACTATTTTTAATACTTATAAAGTGATTTTATGAACATGGAGATAATTTAATAAATTATATTAACAAAGTTTAGGGAGAGAAGTTGTAATTTTGGGGAAGATTTTAATGTAACTTTAAATAACATATAAAAATGGGGAGGACTAGGGAGACTACAAACACAAATGGACTTCCAATGAATAAAAAATCTTTATTGGATATCACTGCTAAGAGTGGATTATTTACTTGTACTAATAGATGGTTGGGTTTTTCCAATATTGCTAAGTCTCCATGCTGCTGCTTAGTTTATTTTGGCTAGCAACCATTGCTCAACTTTTTAAGGAATTACTTGCGGAGGTGGTGGCCCCATAAATACTTATATGCATATTATTAATAATAGTTTGTGAGTACAAATTTGGAAGAAAAAATTGGAGGCCAATGTTAAAAAAGAGGAGAAGAAATTTGTGGAGCCACATGTGGATTTTTTGGCAATATATACATAATATTAGTAATAATTTGTACTAAAATTTCTTGAGTAGGAAAAAATTCTAACTTCTAATTTGTTTTCAAATACAATTACTAATAGCTAATTAAGCAATATTAATTACAATAGCATTGCCTAATGCCAATTACTAACCAATAGTGGGAGACTAAGTCAATTTTATTGTAAATGTTTTACCATAAAAAATCAATAAGTATTAATATTGTTAATTATTTTGTGTAAATCAATATCAAATTCAAATTTATGAATTTTGTTTGGATAGCCATGACATGGACTCCTCCAACTAATATTTCTTCATATTTTTAAATAGATGTATTTAAATATCTATAATATTCATTAATATTACTATTGTGTTTATTAGTTCCTATCATGAAATTATAGCAAAGGGCTCAATTTTTAACTAGTGATTAAATGGCTTTTTCCCAACAAATTAAAGAAGCCTAAGGTCTCATTAATTTAGATTGCGAAAAATGTAGATTGAAACATGTTCAGGAGTTAACTAAGGATAAATTTGGTGGCATTTTATTGGCTTCTATTTATGATTGCAGAGTGTGTATAGAGTATTATCATTTTATGAGGTAAGAGAAGGTGGGAGTTGTGAGGTTAGAGTTCATACTAGTTAGTATTATTAGAAGCATGGTGAGATTTTTTGGTGTGAATTAGGTGTTTTACCTATTCCACTAGTATGTCCTATTCACATGTTAAGTTTACTTAGGTCCTAAGAATCTTTCTAGAAGTATTAGTTGTCATTTAGATCTTATCTTATCTTTTTGGCATTTAATACTTGTGTTGGAAATTGAGAGGTTGTCATTGATGTCAATAGACAATGGGATTTGGATAACTATCACAATAGAATTTTGATGTTTGTCTGCTCCAATAATGGAAGCTTGTTGATCTGGTATCTTGGTCTGAATTATCCTATTTTGTAAGATCTGCTCAGAATCTGATAATATGGTCTATCTTGAAATTTGTTGCATCCACTGACAAGGCTTTATCTGACTAGGTTGTATGGTTGAAAAGGTATAGTTACTAGTAGTTTTGGAAACAATGTCATTCTTATACATTGGCTCTATATGTCATTTTTTTGGTCTGGATTCTATCTTAGAAAAAGATACCATTAACAGACTTTGTACATAAATTTGAGACTGCAAGATGCATTCTACATTGGAGTTTCATAATGATATGTGAAGGAATTTGGAAGATATGAATGACAGTATTATGATCTGTAGACTACAGTGAGTTTCTATATAGTACACTAATGTGGGAGATTCAACATTTTCTCATATTTGATTATCATACCGTGTGGTTTTGAAGACATGTAGCTCGATGTCGTCTAAAGGAGAATTCAATGTGTTAAAAAAAATTTTGTGTTGCACATTTGATGGATTGCATATATGTTTGGAGTTTTGGTCTAACTCTGGTTGACCTAATTATGTATTAATATTGAGAAGTTTTTGTGTGTTGCAAATGACAAAGGGATCTATCTTAGGTCCATGTCGACTGCTTATATGCGAAGATGAATATGTTTTGAGGACAATGCCGAAAGAGTTGATTTTGATTTAAGGTTTCTCTAATTAGGCCGACCTAATTAGTGAACATGGATATATATATATATATGTAAGACACTTTTTTGGCTAGAAGTGAGTGAGTGTGTGTAAAAAGATACATGAAGATAGGGATGAGAACATGTATATGTGCGAAATTGTATGGATGAGTAGATAGGTGCATTATTTATGTATTGTGATTCATTGAAATGGAACCTCAGCAAAAGGAAGGTGCATTTCATCAGTTCATACTCTTGGTAGTGAGCCATATCATTTTGTATCTTGGCAGTGAGCCAGATCATTTTGTATTTACTTTAGGTTGTGATCCTTTCAAGGATAGTGTGTCTTGGTAGTGAGCCCTTGTAATATTCTATATCTAGATATATTATATTGTGAGCTAATCGTCACCGTGGTTTTTCCCATTTTGGGTTTTCCACGTAAAAATATTGGTGTTCATGTGTGTTGATGCATTGTCTTAATTCCATGTTTTCTCTTATTGATTCAGTTAGATTTGTGATAATGTTTAGATGGATTTTATGTGAATGGTTTTATGAAATATTGATTCACCCCCCCTCCTCTCAGTATTTCAGATGTTCAACAATTGGTATTAGAGCTTGGTTCCTCTGAAGAAGCTTAATTGCTAGGGGAAGATCCTGAATTTTGAATATATAGAAGATAAAAAAATCTTATTCCTCCAAAGTGATCTTTGCTAGACATACAGAAGAAAATGAAGATTTGAAGGATAGGCTGAAGGAAGCAAATGAGTGTATTAAGAATCTAAGGGAAAGATATGGAGAACTCAGTAATCAGTTAAAGAAAGAAGATAAGGATATCACTAGACTGAAAGAACAATTGGAAGAAAAGAGAAAGATTGAAGATTGTCAAAATGCCGAAATTCAAAGGAAAATGGATGAATGTACAAAGCTTGAGCAAGAAGTGGTAATTTTGAAATTAGATCTGGAAAATGAAAAAAGATATGAGGATAAATTTGCGACAAGCTCTATAATGCTAGACAAAATTAATTGCAGGACAAAATTCCTCTATGGATAAAAGTGGCATGGGATTTGAAGAAGGATGGTGTTCAAAGGTGAACCAGTCCCCTGACATGAAGAATCAATGCAATGGTGGACAATTCATGAATCTAAGGAGAAATACTGGAAGGATTCCCATCAGACAACCTAATGCTCAAAGGTATTTCTATTTTAATGGTGTTTGTTATTCTTGCAAAAAGTTTGAATATAGGGCAAAATATTGTGAAAAGAAAGAAGAATAGAATAATGGAATGGATGAAAATACCTTATCATTCTTCGGTCAATGTTTTGAATGCAAAATATTTGAACATAAACCTAAATATTGCAGAAATCAGAAGTTAAATAAGATGATTTATCCATTTAAAGGCCATTGTTATCACTATAATTGATTTGGACATTAGGCTGACCAGTGCAAATATAGATTGAATAAATGGAAATTTGGATGGAAGAATGTTGTTTGCTATAATTGCAGCAATCCGAAACATTTTGCCAGAAATTGTAGAAGCGAAAATATGAGAAGTAACAATCTGGTAAAGAGATATGAACTAGTCATTAAGTTTGATCCGATAGAAGTTAAGAACGAGATGGAGAGGATCTGGAGAAAGGAAGGAGAATATGGAAAACAAGTAGAATTAGAAGCATCAGTTTCTGTGTCGTCCTTCAGTGCAAATACTCCCATCAAAAATCAATTCAGACATTGGCTAAGGGGGAGAAATAATCAGAACATTTAATAGCCCCTCTTTCGATATATGATGTCTTATCATGAAATAAGTGCATTTATTAAGGTTATGAATTCAAGAATTCATGCGAAAGGAATTCGTAGACACACATGTGTGAAGAATGAATTTCACAGAGTTTGAAAGGATGAAAGTTTACACGAATTTTGAGGTGATCTACTTATGATCTAAAGAATTTATTACATAAGCATTTGGGATGAAAGAAATGAATTCAAATATGTTAAGGAAAACACATTTGATGAAAAGCATTTGTAAAAGAGGAGAAGCGTGGAGAGAAAGCTTGGAGGAGCCAAAGCAATTTTATATAGCAAAAAATTAGAATTTGTCTTTGGTTGAAAAGGAAGAGGTAAGTTGCTATTGCTATACACTATTTCATCTAAATTATTTATTGAATTTTGTTGAATACGAAGGATATACGTTGAATCATAAATAATTCAAAGAGACTAGAATCAGAGCTCAAAATGTACCCTATTAAAACCTTAGAACTTGATCTTTTGGGTACTTTTTTGGATATCCTCTTGGTGTTATACCAATTGAAGATGTTGGGGTATACATTCATATAAATTTGGAAGAATCTACCTACGGAAAGGATCACATATTGTGGGTTGAAGAATTAATTGGAAACAATTTTATCTTAAAACCAGAATACAATGTACTTACAAAAATGAAATTAGATGTATGGAACAATTTTCTCAACTTCAGTAATGAAGAAAGATGTATCAGAATGGCTCTTAGCAGATTTCATGGTGATTATGTGTGGCTTGATGAATCATATACGATATCTAGAGATGTAATCAGGGAAGTTACTGGCTTATCATCCTTTGGACCGATTCCTAAATGCAATTCTAATAGAGAAAAGGGTTTAATAAGGAACACACGTGTTGAAATCACTAGCCTGACAGTTCAATATGCAAGTCTAATTATTTCACAGTTGATCTTTGGTGACAATGACATCTCCACTACCGTAATTGACCTTGCATTGGATATGGTTGAGAACAAAACAAAATATGACCTCTGTGAGCTACTTTGACAACAACTGATGGAGAATTTGAGAGATATCAAGAAGAAGACAAGTACATTCAGATATGGTACATTGGTTTTATGTCTAATTTTCTATTTTATGAAGGAAATTCCTGGAATAGGTAAGGTTAGTTGGGAGAATAGTAGACTGGTCTCTCATCAAATTTAGCAACTTATGAGAAACATTGGGTATTTGGATGCACATGGAGATGCCCTTGATGCATTCTTTGGAAAGTTTCAGAGAAAAATGAACAGAAGAAGGAGAGTTCCCAGAGAATCAGTTACAAAATATAAGAATGATATAACCTTTTTGGTAACCACTAATAGCTGCATTATCAAGAAAGTTGAACCAAGGAATTCATGGATACCTAATTTTGGATATGAGATTGAGAAGGACTTTGTTGCTAGTTGCATTGAATTATTGATTAACAGCCCCCGGGATGGCCAGCAGACCCAGGTTTGGAAACTACACTGAAGTAGCTAAAGCTCTTAAAGAGTCTGAGTTAGTCTCTAGTAAATCAATGTCTACCACCAGAGAAAAGAGGAAAGATAGTAGCTCAGGTTGAACCTGCTCCAAGAAGACTTAAGCAACTAGCAAGAAGAAGGACACAATTTCAAGTAGCTCCTAGTGCGGTCACAACTTCTTCACGGTCCACTAAAGAAAACACAAATATATTAACAGATAGATTCAATGAATTAAAGAGCAAAGTAGTAAGTGACACGGTCTCTTGGGTTGAAGATAAAGGATTGTTGGAAATTGTAGATACGTGTAAGTCTACTCACAACATGCCACTTGAAAGACTCAAAGATGTTCAAGAGTGTGAGAAAGAGGTCAAGATCTTATTCACATTATGTTGGACTTCGCTTGATGTAATTCAAAGACTCAAAGACATTGAAAACACAATTGAAACCCAAATCAAGTTTGCATCTAGCACATTTGATCATGCTCATGATTTGGATTATCAGACTTGGTACAAATTGGAAAAGATGCATGAAGAATACCTTACATCACATAAAGAGAAAGGAGAGATGATTGAACAATATGGGAAGCTCAGAGATTTAATCAAGATTATGTGTACACTTGTCTATTATGCTCTTTTAGTAGCTGATAGGACTCTGAAATCTAATGTTACTCCTGGAACTGTGGTTGAAGGAAAATATATCTTAATTGATCTCAATTATCTATGCAGTGCATTTTCAGAGGAAAAAAGGCTTTGGGATGAAGGGAGATCCTCATGGACAGGGATCCTTAGCAAGCTTCAAGGAACAACCACCTCCAGATGATCATTTATCATCACTATTTTGGGATTTACTCCTTAGGGGGAGTGTTTAGGTACGCAAAGGAACTATTAAAGAATTAAAATTCCTTTCCTTTTCCATTGATGTCAAAGGGAGGGAGAGAGAAAGAGGTATCATGTGAAAATAATAAAAATATTGACAAATTTTGTAAAATAACTTTTGGAGAGAGGTATCATGAGAACAGTTTTTGGGGGAGAAAATTGAAAATTGGGAAGAAGTATTTTGATGGTTTTCACATCGTGTGTTTCCATCAATGAAAAAGGGGGAGATTGTTGGAAATTGAGAGGTTGTCATTGATGTCAATAGATAGTGGGATTTGGATAACTGTCACAATGGAATTTTGACGTTTGTCTACTTCGGTAATGGAAGCCTATTGATCCGTTATCTTGGTCTGGATTATCCTATTTTGTAAGATCTGTTCAAAATCTGATAATATGTTTTATTTTGACATCTGTTGCATCCATTGACAAGGCTTTATCTAACTAGGTTGTATGGTTTAAAAGGTGCACTTACTAGCAGTTTTAGAAACAGTGTCATACTTATACACCGGCTCTATACGTTGGTTTTTTGGTTCGGATTCTATCTTAGAAAAAGATATCATTACAATACTTTGTAAATAGATTTGAGAGTACAAGATGCATTCTACATTGGAGTTTCATAATGATGTGTGAAGGAATTTGGAAGATATGAATGACAATATTCTGATCTGTAGATTACAGTGAGTTTTTATACAGTACACTGATGTGGGAGATTCTGCATTTTCTCATATTTTATTATCATACTATGTGGTGTTGAAGATATGTAGTTTGATGTTGTCTAAAGGAGAATTCAATGTGTTAAATTTTTTTGTGTTGCACGTTTGATGGATTGCATATATATTTGGAGTTTTGGTCTAACTCTGGCCGACCTAATTATGTAATAATATTTAGAAGTTTTTATGTGTTGTGAATGATATAGGGATCTATCTTAGGTCCATTTCGACTGCTTATATGTGAAGATGAATATGTTTTGAGGACAATTCCGACAGAGTTGATTTTGATTTAAGGTTTCTCTAATTAGGCCAACCTAATTAGTGAACATGGATATATATATATATATATATATATATATATATATATATATGTATGTATGTATATATGTAAGACACTTTTTTGGACATAAGTGAGTGAGTGTGTGTAAAAAGATACATGAAGACGGGGATGAGAATGTGTATATGTGCAAAATTGTATGGATGAGTAGATAGGTGTGTTATTTATGTAGTGTTCTTCACCGGAACTAAACCTCAACACAAGGAAGGTGCATTTCATCAGTCCATACTCTTGGAAGTGAGCCATATCATTTTGTATCTTGGTACTGAGCCATATCATTTTGTATCTTGACAGTGAGCTAGATCATTTTGTATTTACTTTAGGATGTGAGCCTTTCAAGGACAGTGAGTCCTGGCAATGATCCCTTGTAATATTCTATATCTAGATATATTATATTGTGAGCTAATCCTGATCACCATGGTTTTTCCTATTTTGGGTTTTCCACATAAAAATACTGGTGTTCATGTGTGTTGATGCATTGTCTTGATTTCATGTTTTCTCTTATTGATTCAGTCATATTTGTGATAATGTTTAGAAGGATTTTATGTGAATGGTTTATGGAATATTGATTCACCCCCGCTCTTAGTATTTTGGATGTTCAACAACTTGTTTCTTAGGTCATTTAATATTTTTCAAGTTAGTTATCTCATGCCATAGGATTAAGAAACTTGTCATGATCATGTCTAACCCTATGTCTCACCTTGGCTATATAACCAAGGGGTTTTCATTTGTAAATTATTCCATTCCATTGCAATCTAGTGCATTGCATATTGATCACATTTGATTTAATACTATCTTGCATCCATTATTGTAAATTTGTGCTCTTGCTTTTCTCTCTTGTAGAAGGATACTTTTGGTTTTTTAGGTGATCCTAGAGGCTTGATTCCTTGAGTGATTCTAACATGGTGTCCGAGCTTCAAATCTATAAATCCCCTTTTGAGATCTAAGAGTGATTTGGTTGGTAGGTCTCACAAACCCTTATTTATTTATTTTAATTATTTTTAAAACTAGTTATTAGGTTGTAAAAGTAGGTTAGAAATTTAGGGAATATTACAACTCAAATTTATTGAGGTGATTTTATTTATGTATTAGGGGTTTACAAGAGGCGACCCCTTGGATAACAAGGCATGGGCTGCACAACATTATATGACCTTTGTCATAGTAGTAAAATCTTTTGATACTATTTTTAAAACTTATAAAGTGATTTTATGAACATGTAGATAATTTAATAAATTTATTAACAAAGTCTAGGGAGAGAAGTTGTAATTTTGGGGAGATTTTAATGCAACTTTAAATAGCACATAAAAATGGGGAGGATTAGGGAGACTACAAACACAAATGGGCTTCCAATATTTTTTGAATAAAAAATATTTATTGAATATCACTACTAAGAGTGGATTATTTACTTGTACTAATATATGGTTGTGTTTCTCCAATATTGCTAAGTCCCCATGTTGTTGCTTAGTTTATTTTGGATAGTAACCTTTGCTCAACTTTTTAAGGAATTACTTGCAAAGGTGGTGGCCCCATAAATATTTATATGCATAGTATTAATAACAATTTGTTAGTTCAAATTTGGAAGAAAAAAATAGAGGCCAATGTTAAAAAAGAGAAGAAATTTGTGGAACCATGTGGAGGCAATATGTACATAATATTAATAACAATTTGTACTACTCAAATTTCTTGAGTAGGAAAAAATTCCAACTATTTTTTTTTCAAATACAATTACTAATAGCTAATTAAGAAATATAAAATACTAATATTAATGCCAATTACTAACCAATAGTGGGAGACTAAGTCAATTTCATTGTAAATGTTTCACCCCTAAGAAAATCAATAATTATTAATATTGTTAATTATTTTGTGTAAATTAGTATCAAATTTAAATTTATGAATTTTTATTTGCATAGTCATGACATAGACTCCTCCAACTAATATTTCTTCACATTTTTAAATAGATGCATTTAAATATATTATAATATTCATTAATATTAATATTATGTTTATTAGTTCCTATCATGGAATTATAGCGAAGGGTTCAATTTTTAACTAGTGATTAAATTGATTTTTCTCAACAAATAAAAAATTAGCCCAAGGTCTCATTAATTTATATTGTGAATAATGGGGATTGAAAGATACTTAGGAGTTAACTGACTCTAGTATTGTGTGACACCATACTTTTTCTGTGGTAGCGACATAATAGACTCTAGCATGGTTATCCTCCCTTATGTGTTGGGGGTAGGGATAACTTGTTTTGGAGGTGTGTGTCCTTGTAGACCCCCTCTCTTCTTTCTTCCCTTTGTCTTTTCTCTCCTTAGAATGGCATGCGCTTCTTTGTGTAGCACACATCATTCTAAGGGGGGCATCATATCTACTTAATTTTCAACAAGGAGTATTCTTTCAAAAGGATTCCTTGATGAAATTTCTTTCAAAAAGACTCCTTGGTGAAAGATTCCCTTGTTGAAAACTTCATTTTCAAAACAAGGGCATTATTTCAAAAGGATTCCTTGATGAAAGTTATTTCAAAAGGATTCCTTAATAATAGAATTACTTGCAGAAAATTATGTCTTTCAAAAGGATTCCTTGGTGTATTGATGTCTTAAGAAAAGGATTCCCTAATGAAAGAACCCCTTTCTAAAAATTTCTTCAAAAGGATTCCTTGGTGTCTTATGTGTGTGTCTTATATCTCATATTTGGCGTCTTGTGTCTAGATGTCTTATATCTTGGCGTCTAGTAGATGCAGGAGCATCCAACAGTGTAGAACAATCTTGCATCACCCAAAAAAAATGTTTTCTTTATTTTCTTTAGTTGTTTTGAGTCCCATGATGGAACTTAGGGGGTATAAGACTGTTAGACGTCAAAAATAGCAAAAAACAGACACTTACTATTCTTAGTAAGTCAACCTAAATGAGCTCGTATGGACGTGAAAATTTACCCCAAGGAGTAGAGCTAAAAAACATTTTCAGTTGTGAAAGTATCACCTCAATACCCTACACGGTTTGGGAGAAATTAAAGTTTTCGTCCAGAGAAATTTCTCCAATGCAGCTTCAAATTCAAATATAAAGCTTTAGAGGCCCTGAAATAGCTCAAAAAGTGGCCGAACCAACATACAATCAATTAGCACGTTGTAGAGATCGTCGAGATCTTTCCAATGATATGCAATAGTAGCAAATCAAACACCCAAATCAAAAGTTACGGCCCCATGAAGTTGGTCCTCAAAAAAATGAATTTTATAAAAATTTCTTCTTAGGCCAGAAATCAAACAGCGAGACTTTTGGCACCAAAACAAAAGGGGAAATTTGGATTTTCTAGAACATTCTAGGGCGGCTATTGGGTAAAATAAAAAGGGTTAAGTGGGGTTGTAGAAGGGCCCCGATAATGTAGATTGTGGCTCGAATAGTAGATTTTTTCTTTTCAAAGAGTTGATTTTGTTGTAATGAATCAAGCCCATGAGGTTATAGCATGTAAGCTTTGAATCTAGCAATTTCATGTTCTTAAAATAATTGAAAGTGAATTGATTTTTGTCTTTTCCTCTTGATGGAATTTCAATAAGGTCTTTTAGGTAGATTGTGATGCTAGTAGCTTGCTTGCCATAGGAGTTGTTGTTTTGAGTCGAGAAGGTAAGCTTGTTGCCTATTTTAGCGAGAAGTCAAATGATGCTAAGAAGAAATATTGTCTATGATAAAGAGTTTTATGCTATAGTTCAGGCTTTGAAGAAATGGAGACACTATTTGTTTCCAAAAGAATTTGTTTTATATACTAATCACTAGGCTTTGTAGTATCTCAATAGTCAAGGAAAGTTGAATCAAAGACACTTAAAATGGGTTGAGTTTTTGCAGAGTTATACTTTTGTTTTGAAGCACAGGAGTGGAAGATCAAACAGAGTTGCAAATGCCTTAAGTAGAAGGAAAAATTTGTTGATAGAGATTAATAAAGAGGTTGTTGGGTTCAATGAACTCAAGAGTTTGTATCTAGAAGATCCAAAATTTGTAGAAGCTTGGAAAGATTATTTGGAACCTGTTACATTGGATAGGATGAAATGGTTGGGTTTCTTAATCCAAGATGGGATGTTGTTTAAAGGAAGCCAATTTTTCATTCCAAGGAGTTCTATGAGAGAGAATCTAATCAAGGAGAAGCATAGTGGAGGATTGGCTGAAATTTTTTGTCGAGATAAGACCATTGATCTTGTCAGTGATAATTATAATTGGCCATAGTTAAAGCAAGATGTGAAGAAGTTTGTACAAAGTTGCAGAGTATGACATTTGGCAAAAGGAACAAGTCAGAATACTAGATTGTATCATCCATTACCTATACCTGAGAGGCCATGGGAGGATATTAGCATGGATTTTTTTTCTTGGCTCACCACGGACACAGAGAGGGCATGATTCCATATTTGTGGTGGTGGATAGATTTTCAAATATGGCACATTTCATTCTGTGTCATAAGACCAGGAATTGATGTTGTTCATGTTGCAAATTTTTTTTTTAGAGGTGGTGAGACTACATGGTCTACCAAAAGTATATAGTTTCAAACATAGATACCAAATTTGTTGGTTATTTATGGAGGACATTATGGAAGAAATTGAAGATAAATTTGAAGTTTAGTTCTACCCACCATCCATAGACTGATGGAAAAATAGAGGTGGTGAATAGGAGTTTAGGTAACCTACTAAGATGTAGTTCTAGATAAGCCCAAAAGATGGGATTTGAGGATTATACACAGAAAAATTTTTCTTACAAAATTATGTCAATACAGAACCTTTGGTAAAATCCACCATTCAGTTGTAGCAGGGGAGATAGTCAAGAACTATACAGTGAAAGATGGATAAGGGGAGAAGAAGAGTAGTGTTGAAGTGGAGATTTTGCTAAGCACCTAAAAGAATTTGCACAAAGAGGTAAAAAAATATCAATAAGATGAACTCACAATATAAGGCCCAGATAGATAAAAAAAGGAGGTATAAGGAGTTTCAGGTAGGAGATGAAGTCATGGTTCATTTGCAAAAGGAAAGGTTTCCAGTTGGTACATACAACAAGTTAAAAATGAAGAAGTTTAGACCATGTAAGATCTTGATGAAGCATGATTTCAGAAATGCTTATGAGGTAGAGTTTCCTAGTGGAATAAACATTTCTCCCTATGTCAACATTGCTAATTTGATAGAGTGGCATAGGGTGATGATATATAGGCGAGGGAATTAGATAAATGAACAATTGAAAATTCCTAGCACCTACTTGGAGAAGGAAGAGAGATAGAAGAAATCTTGGATAATTATTGTGGGTAGAAGCACAAGAAATAGGCAATATCACGAAGGAGTACTTGGTGAAATGGAAATGTTTCTTTGAAGATTCATCATGGTTATCTGAGGGTTAAGGGGAGTTAGCAGATCTTTATTTCCCTCTAACTCACGAGAAGTGTGAGTCTACTTTTCAAAATTACCCTAGGTGTCGATCGCGAGGGCATCGGTGATTGTAGGAGCAATCTTCCATCACCAAAGAAATTGTTTCTTTATTTTCTTTAGTTGTTTTGAGTCTCAAGATGGCACTTAGGGGAATTATAAAGACTGTCATGCATCAAAAATGGCAAAAAATGAGCACTTACTATTTTTAGTAAGTCGGCCAAAACAAGCTTGTATGGATGTGAAAATTTAACCCAAGGAGCAGAGCTGAAAAACATTTTCGGTTGCGAATGAATCACCTAAATACCCTG
>VDFB02368579.1:0-13643 GCA_007258455.2 Sequoia sempervirens
GTTTTCAACATTAAATCGATGTATGGAGTGTGGAAGCAACATGTTGTATATGAGGATCCAAGTAAAATATTCCCTCATTGTCACTTTTTTGTACATCCTTCAAATATGTGTCAGTTGGACAAAAAAGTAGTAATGGATAAGGGAAAATCATCCCATAAAGGTTTTTCTATTATTCCCTCTAATGCTTTATCTTTTGCTACTAAAGTTGTTCAAGCTTTAGACGTTCCTAGTTCAACTAATGAGCTGGATATTGTTCATGGATGGGATCAAAATTTTAATGGGTTGGTCTCCAAAAATATTTACAAAGGGGCAACAAGCAAATGTATTAATCAATTGGGGATTTTAGAGGTTTTGGATTGTTCTATGCAAACTTATAGGGGTTCTTTGGCAGTTCCATTGCTAGCTGAGGGAGTCGATGCTAAGAGTAGCTTTTCTTTAGAACTGCTTAGCAAGGACACTTTTTCATATCTTCTTGACTATAAAATCTTTGGTACTTCTATGAGGTTTCCATATACAAGTAGCTGATCTCTTATAGTCTCCTTTGCTTTGGGCTTGGTTAAGTTTTTGCTATCTCCTATCAATATTTTTCTTAATTCTCTAAGTCTTTTTGTCCTTGAGATTAAGTTTGATAGTTTCTGACAACTTAACCGGTGTGCCTCAATGTTAACTTTGGGCGTGACAAATCATTGTGATGAAGTGAGTAAGGTGCTTGACACTCAATAGAAGAAGGGCATTAACATTTCAAAGCCTTCTCAAATATTAGAAGTTTCCAATTACTATATTCATTCATTTTTCCTTCTGATAAGGAGTTTGAAAATTTTTTAGATGAGGTTTTATCTTTTGTAGGTGAGTAGTTAATTGAGGATATTGCAACTGAAGTTTTTGGGGAAGTAGAAGAGCATGATGGTTTTACATCATTATCTATTGATCAATTTCCGTTGTCTCCACCTATAAATAAAAAATCTCCTACTAAAAGAGGGAGGAAATCTTTAGCAACAAAGTTGCAAGAGGAAATTGAGGTAGAGATACAAACTACATTGGATGTTCAAATGAGAGCTGATGAGAAACAAAAACGACCAAGGAGAGTGTGTTGCTCTCCTAGGATATAATGAGGATAATATCTTGGAATGTCAGAGGCTTAAATGCCTCTAACAAGAGGGCCCAATTCAAGTAGTAGTTGCATGTTTGTGGGGAAGATGTAGTAGTTCTCTAGGAAACCAAAATATCATATGAGTCTTTTGGTACATTTAGCAGGAAATGATCCCGGTGGAATTCTTTCCATTCACCATCGCAAGGAGCCTCTAGTAGTCTTATTACATTATGGAATGCTAAGAAAATTAGCATTGATAATGTTGTATGTGAGAATAATTTGCAATTAATATAGGTTACTCATTTTGAATTATCATTTTGGTTACCAAATATATATGGTCCAAATACTTCAGTAGGAAAAAAATTGATATGGGATAAATTGAAACAAATTTTGGATCAGTTGGGTCAAGATAAAGTTATTCTTATAGGTGATTTCAATGCAATCACATCATTAGAGGAAAAAAAAGGAGGTATATGTTTGGCTTCAAAGGATATGGATGAATTTACATCTTTTATTCAAGACAATGCACTTGTTGACATAATTCCTCCAAATGGGTCTTTTATATGGACAAATAGGAGGAAATTTTTTCTTTAAATAGCTAAAAGGTTAGATAGATTTATAACTTCTCCAAATTGGGTAGTAAGTGGATATGTTTTAACATCACAAATTCTTCTTTTCACTGCATCAGATCACTTTGTAATTTCTTTAGATTTGTCTTCAAAGAAACTTAAGAAAATTTGGAAATAATCTTTTAAGTTTGAAGCTATGTGGTTCCGACACCCACAATTCATTAATTTATTATATATTTGGTGGATAAGTGCACATTAATGTCAAGGTTCTAGATGTTTCAGCTGGGTAAGAAGTAGGATCATCTGAAGAAGCATATTAAAATATGGAATCAACATGTGTTTAAGAATATTTTTGTGCACAAAGACTTGGTGTATAAAAGAATTTCAGAGATAAATGAAATAATTATTTCCAATGGTCTAGATAATGTATTATTTGAAGAGCAGAGGCATTTACAAGAGGAATGGAAGGAATTACTTTTGAGAGAAGTGTATTGGAGGCAGAAATCAAGAGAGCTATGGCTAAAGGATGGAGATAGGAATACAAAGTTTTTCCACATTTCAACACAAATTAAAAGAGAAAAAAATCTATATTTTCGATTCGTGCTAGTGAATCGGGGTTTTTGTTAACAAAGGAGAAGATATACAAAATGAAGGTATCAAATTCTTCTCATAATTGTTATCTGCTAATAAGCTTGATAATATACAACTGTCAAGGGAGAGAGAAGAGTTACTTCATGTAATTCCACAATTAATTTCTCAAGAAGATAATGACAAATTGTTGGTCCCATTCTCATTAAAGGAAGTGAAGGATTTTTTTTCATTGCCACCTAACAAAGCACCAAGGCCTAATGGAATCATGACAATATTTTATTAGAAATGTTGGGAATTCATTGGATTAGATATTTTAAATGCTTTGGAGGAGTCAAGAAAATCTGGTGGAATGTTAAAAAAATTTAATGTTACTCATATTGCTATCATCCCAAAGGTAAATTCATCATCTAATTTTTTATATTTTTGTCCTATTTCATTGTGTAACACTATATACAATTTTTTTACAAAGGCCATCTATCTGAGGTTACATCCATTTGTATCTAAGATTATATCAGAAGAGCAAGGTGGTTTTGTTCCTAGAAGAGAAACAATAGAAGGGGCCATTGTTGCTCATGAAGTTCTTCATTCCATTGCTGCAAATAAATTGTCATCTATGATTATAAAGTTGGATATGCAGAAATCATATGATAAGGTAGATTAGGTGTTCTTGCAGCAAGTGTTACAAAGATTTGGATTTTTTCAAAAATGGTGTAAATGGATCATGTCATGTCTCTCATGTGTAAAGTTTTCAGTGTTGATAAATGGGTCTCCAGTTGGGTTTTTTGGGTCATCTCAAGGGGTTTGTCAAGGTGATCCACTTTCACCTTTTTTGTTCATTAATTTAGCTGAGGCCCTGAGTAGATCAATCCATAAGGCACATGAGCAGGTTTCTATTCACAAAATATGTATTCCAAACACAAATATAACAATACACTCTTTGTTTGCTGATGATACATTGCTTTTTGGAAAGGAAATTGTTGCAGAAGTAGAGCACATTAAAGTAGTTTTTGATAAATATACCTCTACTTCTTGGAAAAAAAATAATGTGGGAAAGCCAAAAGTTTATGTGTTTAATACCATAGATTTTGTTGAAAAGAAGATTGTGCAGTTGCTTGGGTTTCAACAAGCACAACTTCCTTGCAAATATCTTGGTATTCCATTTTTTGCAGGTCAAAATAAGATTTCCTATTGGAAAAAAATCATCTTAAGTATTCAATCAAAAATATTATCATGGAAAGGGAGATGACTGTCTTTATCGGGCAAAATTTTGTTGGTAAAAACAGTGCTTTCTACAATACCAAATTATTTTATGTCAATTTTAAAAGCTCCCAAATCCATTATTGTTCAAATTTAAAAGCTGATCAAAAAATTTCTTTGGCCTAGTAACATGGATAGTAAAAACAAAATACCTTTATTTTCCTTAGAAACCATGTGTCTAGAGAAATTAAAGGTGGAGTAGGTCTTCATAATTTGGCTGAAAGAAATTTGGCACTAGGTGCTAAAATGATATGGCACATGTATTCAAGTCCTTAATTGAAATGGTGCAAGAGCATGCAACATAAGTATTTGGATGATGCAAATCCATTAAGAATCCTTACGGTTTCAAATCCACTTGTAGGTTATGCAATGTGGAACTTTCTAGTGTCCTGTAGAAAAATTATTGTCCCTCATTTAACTTGGGAAGTTAATAGTGGTAATGAGGCTTTGTTCTGGAAGGACTCTTGGAATGGATATCCAATTATAAATGCCTTGCATAGGTTTGAAAACACAAAAAATTTGTTGGCAAAAATCTGGGGTTCAAGGTTTAAAGATTACATTCAACAGATAGATAATTTGATGGGTAAAGTAAAATGGAAGGACTTCTCAAATTTACCAATCAACATTGAGCACAAGAGGCTTTTACATGATATACTTTAGAAGTGGACTGTGTATCAATCATCATGAATTGATAGGTTAATATGAGCAAAGTCAAAATCAGGTTGTTACACAGTGAAGGAGGGTTATAAGTCAATTACCCAACTTGGTTCACAAGTGGTGCTACAAAGAGCTTACAAGTTTTGTTGGAATTCAAATATCTTGCCTAAAGCAGGTCATTTTTCATGGTTAGCCATTAGAAAAAGAATATTGAAAAGTGATAAGTTTGGAAAATTAAGGATAGTTGATCCTTTTAAATGTGTTCTTTATGAACAAGCACTTGAAGATGTAAATCATCTATTTCTATTATGTCCAGTAGCTCTCGCATGTTGGAGGTTTATAGCAATTAAAATGAATTGGCAATCTCCATTACCAAATTCTATTTGGAAGCTTTTCTCAAGTTGGTCAGAGCTTTATAAAGATTCCTTTTTTGCAAGAATTTGGAGTATAATACCAACATCAATTGTTTGGGCAATATGGTGGGCAAGAAATAGATATATTTTTAGAAAAGAAAAACTTGATCTTGAACAAGTCCTTCTAACATTAGAGCAATCTATTTTTGAAATAGTAAATAGTTATGTGCTAAAAGTAAAATGAATAGGTTCAATTTTTACTGACTGGGATTCAAGGATAATGAGGTCATGGCCATTCCTTACTTTTCCATTCAAAGGTAGTTTGATTCAACCAGTTTAAAAAGTAAACATAGTAAATGTTAGTTGGAATCCTCCTCCGCCTGGTATGTCTAAATTGAATTTTGATGGAGCAGCTAGGGGAAATCTAGGTTCATCCAAGGTAGGGGTGGTCCTCAGAGATTATAAAGTTGTTACACCCCGATTGTATAGTTACTATTTACTATTACTGCATAGGGTAAAATGGTTGTAATGATAATTCTGAAGATGAATAAAATATGTCATTCCTTGTTATCAATATGAGTGTTTTCACATTTGATGATTGTCTCATTTAATGCTACTTCATTTGATGTTGTCCTTGGTGAAATATTGCATTTATATAAGGTTATTGAATTGTGATTATTCTAACTTTGGAGATGTTTATGTATACTACTTATGTTATGAACATGTGACTGTCATGAGTGCATGTGTCAGTGGATGTAGGTATATGTACCATTCCTCCAGGCAGAGGGGAAGTATCACTTAGGAGAAGATCTTGGTCGGGTAAACGGTAAAGTAAAATATCTAAGCATACACACACCACCTTAGATTGAGTGAACTGAGTTAGTTTGTGTGGATTGTAGGTAAGTCACCCATAGCTTGTATGTTTACATTATGAGTCTTGTTTATTTCTGCATGCATTTTCGAGTGATGTTTATCTATTTGGTTTTTGAGATCTATCTTCTTATATTATGATCATATGGATAGATGGGATGTAGGTGGAAGTATGTTTATATGTATGCACATGCGTGTTAGGAGGATCTAATGACACATATATGCATATGTATAGAGACACCACACATACACACCTATCAATATGATGAAATTGCTCGTGGATGTAAGTGAATCAGATGTCGACATATATACATACATATAGTATATACACGTATCCATAGGGATATGCATATCGATAAAAGTATACATTGGAAAATGGATATGCTCATACAGATGCATCAATATGGTATACCTACACATACGTGTACACAGAGGTATATACAAGTATATATATGTATATATGGACACATCTTGTATAATATGGATATTAATAATATTATTATTGTTATTTCCTTACGAATTTACATGTATATATATGTATATGTATATATGTATCGGAATGTATGCTAACTGGCTCACGATATATATATATATATTAAATATTATAGTTATATTAATATACATATACATATATATATATATTTATACTGAGGTATTTAAATATATATATATATATATTATATATATATATATATATATATTATGTACAAATATATATGCTTGCAGTTTAAAGATTCAATCTGGTGTAACGTTTGATAAATGAGATGGAAGCTTGGTGAGAACGTTTCCCCTTTGTTACTAGGTGAAGCTGCAATATATTACGGTACAAGTTAACAATTGAAATTCAAACTTTTAAACAAACACGGCTCTGAGGAAAATCATGCAACACATGCTCAAGAATACGCAAGGATAAATCAAGAAATGTGTCTAAATCTTTATGGCTTTTGACCAAGTCAAAATCTAAAGCTTGACTTAATTCAACACAGTAAATGATTTTTATTGACTCAACCCAAAAAATAGTCGATACTGGGTACGTATTAAGGAAATATGATTGACTTCTTCTCAGCATGTGAAAATCTTGCCATCTCACAAAATTGGCACCACCTTTGTTACCATTTTCATGTAGGTGTTGATTTATGAATTTCTCCATGTGTATTTGAAATAGTCTTTCTATATGCTGGCAACTGAGAATCGATTCATCATGCTTTTGTGCTAAGTACGAGCTGGAGTTGGCGCCACCTCCAAGTTGAATAATTCAAAGTGGCAGTGGTGTCAATTTACATGCAATGGCTGTAGGGAGTTTGGAGAGTTGGGTACTCTATAAATAGTCGCCCAACTCTCTTGTATCGTATCATTGTCTTGTTTTTTGTGTTGTCTCATTCCTCATATTCGAATTACCTTGTGCATTATCTATGTATCATTCTTACCATTTTGAGAGTGATTACTATTTTCCACCATCATTCATTTTTGTGTGATCATTAAGGGAGGCGTATCATACCAAAAGAATACTCTTTGTTGGTTATTACTTTTGAGTTTTAACCAATTCATTATATCTGGTTTTTGAGTGTGAGAAGAGTGGATTTTAATTTCTGAAATGTTGGGAATTGATTTGAGAAGCTAGATTGAGCTATAGGTGAAGGTTGCACTGTCATCACTTTGGGAAAAGCAAATACATGCATGGGATATTCATCTACTATTTATTTGCATTATGCTACTTGAATTATAGTTTTTGTCTCTGCATAGAAAGAAAATATGTTAGTCTTCTGAGAAAAGAAAATGATGTATTCTAGCTTTGTTATACAATGATTGTAAAATATCCATAATAGGAGAATACTATTTGCATTAGTTATTATTTATTAGGTTTGAATGAGTGCAAGAGTCACGTAAAGTTCAACTAGCTAAGTTATTAGTTTAACTTGGAAAAGCTTGTGTTACTCCTAGGATAGAATTTTTTGGTATAAGGAGGAACACGCGCGCTAGGAAGTAGTTCATTTCTACAATGGATTTCAGTATGTTGTAGTTTGAATACCAGATACAAACCAATGCATTGAAGGTTGTACCCATGCAATTGCTTAAAGGAATATTTCAGAATGAAATGGTGACCTTGAATAATAAAGACATATGTGATAAGCGACTAAAATACCCGAGTGAGAAACCGCTTTGGCCAGTGAGAATTACAATGTATGGCCCATCCATTTTAAAGTACATGTGATGCTTACGAGGATTCACGCGTGGTTGGTGCGATCCCATATTTGGAACTGCCAAAGATACCATGTTACTAAAGATCTCTGGTATATGGGACATAACATTGTATACGGTAGGTTTGTCATTATTAGGTTACTCTACCAATCTCTTCCGTCAAAGGGAGGCCTTATGTCCAGTAGTATGTGTGGGGACACGTTAAGGTTTAGTTGATGGAAAAGTGCTGGTGCTTCTTTCCTCCACAACGAACAAGCTGAAAGAACCAAAGATTTGAGAGAACAGTTTAGGACCTTCTTGCATACTATTTTGTTGAAAACCATGACTATGTATGTATTTGTGTTTTGTTTACCTCTAATGTATTTTGAAAGCAAAAGGAATACTTGATGAAATATGTTTGTATCATGTTTACGTTCATCGTAGTAATCGAATTTTTTTATTAACAGTGACATACTTATTACCTGCATTTACTTTGTTTGGGGTGTAAAATTAAGAAATTTTACTTTATGAAAGAGGGTTAGTCACGTTCACGTGTGGTAATGCAGGCTACGCGGTTTCTTCTAGAACCCTCTGAGCTTGCGTCGTTTCGTTCCAGCATTTATCTAATCTTTTGAAAAATTCTTGTCGAGGATGGTGTAATACCGGATTAACGACTTAGAAGCGATACGTGGAAACAAGTGTTGCCAGAATGAAGGAAAAAGAATTCATCATTAGAAACGATAGAAGGAACCAACTATGATATTGCTATCTGGTTGAACGACAGAACTTTAGTCATGCGCGGATAAGTGATGTGGAGAGATGAATATGAGTACGCACAATTACCTACCAACCATCTCGCAGAAGAGGGGCGGTGTACCACTCTTTAGGGACATGCCCAGCACGAAACAAAGTGCTAGTCCTACGTTATCTTTTGGGATCCTGGGGTTCTACCATTAGGAGTGAAATAATATGTTCCGTTGAGTAAAGAGTTCAAGGGATATACACACCAGGGACACTACCGGTCGAGAAATGGTTTATGAACGCCGATTTCATAGAAAATATAGGCTACATTGTTGATGGAAGGAACACCATATTGACACATTACTTCTCGCAACTATTTGATAGATGATAAATCGAGGTTACGTATTATCCTTTTTTTGGATGCAGAATTTCTAATATGAGAGATGAACAGAATAATAGGGAACAACAATTTTCTCAGTCTGTAGGTTATACTCCTTTAAGTTATGTATCTGAGAGTGAATCCAAAGGATACTCTCCACTTGACTATCTAAATATTCACTCCATGTAATTGATAGGATATTGAAATCCTCATTCTATGAATAAAACTTAGTGTTTATCAAAATAATCGTATGCTTAAATCTTGTATGGAATACTTGTGTTCATTTGAATCTTTACTTATATGTTTTCCATAAGATAATTGATAACACAATTAGGCTAACATGGATAAAACAATCAGGTTTAAACCAATCATATAACCATGGTGAAAACATATGCGAGGACACGAACTAATCCCGGTACAAGTCAGGATGATGGACAAGGAACCATGGGTGTGGAGGATAGGCTTGATCAAATATTGGAAAGATTAACTAATATTGAACAAGAAAGAGATAAGGGTAGGATAGAAAAGGAATTACTTGACAATGATCAAAAGGGAGAAAATTATTCCCAAGGGCATGTTGAAAATCATAATCATGATAAGGAAAAGTCACCTACACCATCTATCGAAAGGAATAAGAAGATTGTGTCTTTTGATCTATCAAGGGACATGAAGAAGATAATTCCACCTAAGTTTGATGGTAGTGCCGGAGGTGATGAAACTGAAGTATGGCTTGTTCAAATGGAAAAGTATTTTGAAGTACGAAACTATGATGAAGTTACAAAAGTTGCATTGGGTGCATATCAGTTAGCAGGTGAGGCCTCTAACTAGTGGATAAACAAGAAGCTGAAGCTTAGCATAAACTCATGGAAACTAATTTGGGGAGAATTTGTGGAAATTTTCCACTAGAGATGGTTACCACAACTTTACTATGACCAGAAACTCTTGGATATCCAAGAGTTGAAGCAAGGGACCATGACAGTCAATGAATGCTGGGAGAAGTTCACCCGACTTTTGCATTATGTTCCCATTTACCATAAGGATGATTGTTTCTACATTAAGAAATTTATTTTGGGACTCAATAACCAGATTGTAGGAGAAGTGGATATGCATGGTCCAACAAAAATGGATCTTGTATATGAAAAATCCATTAAGCAAGAACAAAAGCTTAAGGTTAATTCCACTCGAAAAGAAAGAAAAGAGCAAAAGAGGGATGTAGAAGTTCCCAACAAGATAACTCCTAAGAAGGAGGAATATGTGTAGAATGCTATAAATAAAAAAGGGAAAAGATCTCTCTTTAATGGAAAAGATTTCAAGAGATATCAAAAAAGAAATGATTCTAGCTTTGGTAACACTAGCAAGGCTAGTGAAGGTACCAATAAGTCTGGAGAAGCCACAGGGAAAAGAGGGCCACCTTTAGGATGTTATATATGCAAAGGGGATCACTATGCAAGTGAGTGTCCTAATAAAACTTTTGGTTCCCAACCATATGGTAATTCATTAACCACTCAGTAGGCCATGTTTTAGCAAAGGATACATGTTGTTGTGGATGATCGACAAGTTGATTATCAAGTAACACCAATCGAAACACTAGGTATTCTATTTGGCTTACCTATTTCTATTCTTATTGATACTGGTGCTACTAAAAAAATCACTTCACCTAGAATAGCTAAACAATTATCTAGGAAGGCAGGGCACATGGAAATGTCTTGGAATGTAACAAACTAGGCAAGAGAAAATGTGGATAAATGTCTATTCGAGGGATAAAGCTACCTAGTTTTACTACTGAAGTCAACCTTTATGTTGCACCTCTAGGGTCATACGATGTTATCCTAGGAATGAATTGGTTGTGGAGACATAGGGACATAGTGGATTTTCATGCTAAGATTGTTGAGTGCCTAGATGATTATGGAAATCAAGTTAAATTCCAAAGAATATCTAGAGAGGTAAAGATTCAACAAATTACGATAATGCAACTTATGAGAGCTAAGAAGAAAGGGTGTAAACTATTTGTTGTAAAGATTGAAGAACTTGGGCAGAATATTGATAATTTTGAGTACCAGAGTCTACAAGAAATAGAGGATGGGGAAATAGATGAAACTGGAAAATTAGATATGGAGAAGTACCCAATTTTGAGGGAATTTTCAGATGTGTTTCCTGAAGAGTTACCATGATTACCTTTGAAAAGAGTGTTTGATTTCTCTATTGATATAGTTATTGGATATGAACCTATATCCAAGGTACCCTATAGGATGACCACCATTGAACTTATAGAACTTCATATACAATTGGATGATTTTTTGTCGAAAGGACTAATAAGACCAAGTGTTTCACCCTAGGGAGCACCAGTTATCTTTGTCAAGAAGAAGGATGGAACATTACGATTGTGCATCAAATATCAAATGCTTAACAAAGCTACTGTTAAGAACAAGTATTCGCTGCCACGCATTGACGATCATTTTGATCAAATGAGAGGTGCAACTGTATTTTCAAAAATAGATTTGAGGTCTAGATATCACCAGTTAAAGGTTAAAGATGAAGATATCTTTAAAACTACATTCAGAACTTGATATGGACACTATGAGTTCACTGTTTTACCTTTTAGTTTAACAAATGCACCAAAAACATTCATGAATCTAATGAATAGTGTTTTCAGGGATTACCTTGAAAAATTTGTACTAGTCTTTCTAGATGAGATCTTGATTTATTCTAGAAATGAGGAAGAACAATGCAAGCATTTAGAAATGGTCCTACAATGGTCGAGAGACTATAAGTTGTATGGTAAACTTTCCAAGTGTACATTCTTCTAGGAGAGGGTACGTTATTTGGGTCATGTAATTTCAACAGAAGGAATTGTAGTGGATCCATCAAAGATTAAAGTAGTAATTCAATGGCCTATACCCAAAAATGTGTTAGAAGAAAGAAGTTTCATGGGTTTGGTAAGATATCACAAGAAATTCGTGGAAAACTTTTCTACGATTACCTTTCCTATAACTTCTTTGCAAAAGAAAGGAAAGAGATTCAAATGGAATGAGAAGTGTCAAGGATCTTTTAACCTACTCAAAGAAAAACTAACCACCACACCAATCCTAAAGGTAGCTTTATAGTTATTACAAATGCATGCAGAGAAGGGTTAGTAGGTGTACTGATGCAAGATAGGAAAGTGATTGTATATGAATCTAGAAAGATGAAACCATATGAAATGAATTATGCATCACATGATTTAGAGTTGGAAGTTGTAGTTCATGCATTGAAAATATGGAGGCACTATTTGAATGGGAAACCCTTTGAGTTGAAAACTGACCATAATGGGTTAAAGTACCTTTTTACTCAACCAAATTTGAATGCTAGACAAAGAAGATGGTTAGAGTTGATAGCTGACTATGATTTTAATATCAATTATATCAAGGGGAAAGAAAATCAGGTTGCCGATGCATTAAGTGAGAGACGTCACATTGCTTCCATTGTAGCAATTCAAACTGATTTCAAAAGGCAAGTACTCCAAAAATGTAAAGAGGATGAGTATTACTTACAAGTTACGCAAGCACTCATGGATAATCCTCAAGATTCTAGGTATGAAGGTTTTCAATTTGAACCTAGTGGATTACTTAGATACAAGGGTAGAATGTATGTACCTAATGTGAGAGAATTGAGAAATCTGGTATGGAAGGAAATACATGAAGGACCATATTTCGGACACCCAGGAGTGATGAAAATGATGGTTGATGTGAAACCATTATACTTTTGGAAAGGAATGAAAGGAGATGCTACTAGTTTTGTGGCTAGATGTTTTGAGTGTTAAAGGGTGAAAGCTGAGCATCATCATCCAGTGGGTTTGTTATACCAACACAACATACTAGAAGGGAAATGACAAGTAATCAATATGGATTTTGTGCAAGGACTGCCCATGTCAAAGAATAAGCACAATGTCATACTCGTGGTAGTGGACAAGCTTACAAAAGTGACATATTTTATACTAGGGAACTTAACTGATGGAGCACTTGTCATAGCAAGGAAGTTTGTGTAGGAAGTGTTTAGATTGCATGGGATTCCTAAAAAGATTATTTTAGATAGGGATGCACGAATCACTTCTAGGTTTTGGCAAACCTTGTTTTCTGCACTAGTGATTCAACTAAATATTATCTCGACATATCATCCAGAAATAGATGGGAAAATTGAAAGGATAAACCAAGTAATGGAGGACCTACTTAGGGTGTACTGCATGGATCAAAAATAAAAGTGGGAAGATTATTTACCCTTAGTTGAATTTTCTTACAACAACTCATATCATTCTGTAATTAAGATGGCTCTTTTGGAAGCTTTGAATGGTCGAAAGTGTCAAACTCCTATAAGTTGGGATAAACTTGAGGATCGAGTAAGTCTTGGACTAGAATCTTAGAAGAAACAGATGAGAAAATTAAGATCATTAAGCAAAGGTTAGTAGAAGCTAACAATCGACATAAAAGCTACCCAGATGCTAAGAGAGTGTCTCGTAATTTTTCCTTAGGTGAAAAAGTGTTGTTGAGAGTGAAACCTCACAAAAGCTCCATTAAATTTGGAAAGTCTTCTAAGTTAGCCCTGTGTTATATTGGAACCTTTGAGGTTATAGAGGAAGTGAATCCTATAGACTATCGAATCACTTTTCCACCAACTCTTTCCAAAATGCATAATGTCTTCCATGTTCCTACCTTAAAAAGTATATACCAAGAGATTATCATGTAATTGATTGGACTGCTTTATAGGTAAGGGATCTAGGAGTAGTAACTCTTGATCCCATCAAGGTGCTAGAAACAAGTAAGCTTCGCTTGCGTAACAGAGAGGTCTTGTAGTGAAAAGTCTAGTGGGACTAGTACATAGAGGACTCAACTACTTGGTAGGACTATGTGGAAATTCGACAGAAATTTCCAGACATTCTTGAAGCTTTTGAGAATGTAGAATAATGTAGTGTATATTGTTATGCT